>WHYT01016192.1:120155-146917 GCA_009806455.1 Tetrax tetrax
CCCCCCCCCCTTCTCCTCAGGGATAGATCAGATGTTCTAATACTCTTTATTTGTCAGTGAGCCAAGTTAGACAGATTTCATTACTTTAATCTCAGTGTGGTCCCTTTAGCCTCTGATCATTTCCGTTGTTTCCCTATAATCTCCTTCCCCTGTATCACTGTGGGATTTGGACTCAACAGTGGTATTCCAGCTGTGCTTTCCTGAGAGGCGAATCTAGAATGACTCAGAGAGGAAGATATTGCAGACCTAGAATCAATTCTCTGCCTACTTTTGCCATAAAATCTTCTGGCTCTTACTGCTTCCCATTTTGGTGGTGTTGGTGTTTTTTCCCCCCCTTCCTTTTTAGGCTTAATGTTGTTCTTGCTCCCCTCTGTCAGGGAATATATATATAGTTGAATTAGAAGAGCCAGCTCATCCTCATTCCTTTTCTACGATTTGAAGGCTCCTGGAGTTTGGAATGAGAGTTCTTACAGGGAGGATTCATCTGGGGGTGGTGAAGAACGGAAGGAAAACTTAGAATGGGATGTGCCATTGTGACAGTCAAAGCCAGTGGCTGTTTACATGGAGATCCAGCCTTTTATCTGCTTCACTGTCTACATTCCAGCTCTGCTTTGCTGTTTGCCATATTTTTCCACAGATGTATTGTTTTTGTTTTTTTTTCATTCATCTGTCTGCTCCCTAGACTGGTCCTGACCACAGCTACACCAAGGAGAAGATCAAGATTGTGGAGGGGATATGCCTTTTGTCCAGTGATGATTCCGAGTGGGATGACCTTAAGCAGATTCGGAGCTCCCGAGGAGGGATTCTCCGGGACCATGTCTGCATGAAGACAGACACGGTCTCTATCCAGGCTAGTTCTGGTTCACTGGATGACACCGAGACTGAGCAGCTGCTACAGGAAGAACAGTCTGAATGCAGCAGTGTTAACATAGCAGCAGCCACTCCTGAGCGGCGTGGCTCACTCCCAGACACAGGCTGGAAACACCAACGCAAGCCCTCCACAGAGAGCGAGGTCTAAAGTACATGGGACTTTGGAAACGCTCGTAGCCTCCTTAGTCTCTGCTCTGCACAAAAAAGACAGGACTCTGCCTGCCAGGCAAGGAAGGGCACAGAAACCAGCCTCTTGCGAGAGGCCCAGAGACTGTGACTGCCTTTCAGCAAGGAGCTTGGGCAGCTGTGCTGTTGTGATTGGAGAGGGAGGATGGTGGGTTGGAACCCAGAGACCCTTTTGGCTCATTTTCACTGTCTGTGGTTTATTTATGTGTTCCTTTTTCCTGGAAGCTGTCACGTTAACTTTTGCAGTGACTCCTCTGGCCTGAATCTGATTCAGATTCTGTGTTCTCTGGCAGCCTGCAAGCCCTGTGCCATCCAGCTCGTGGTTGATGCCCATGAAGAGAGCAGAGCTGCCTCATTACTAGCTCCTGGTCACAGAAGTTCCCCTAGTCATTCCAGCACTAGCAGCGCGCTTTGAGACTTTGTGTTGAAGGGTCGCTGACTTGAGAGAAGTCTTGGAATAGATGGGGTGTACTTTGGGGCTCAAGGGGATGCTGAGACAGCATCAGGGTCACCTTTTAAGGGCATAAAGAGGGTAACCACACTTGCCATGATTCGCTTCATGAGAGCATCACTGCTTACTTTCCCATCTGCTAGTAAAAACTTTAAGGAATGCTCAAATCAGAGCACTGTGTCTGTTGCTGGCAGTGGACACTGCTCCTGTTCTCTTTCCTGTTAAAACATGTTTCTGCTCTGGAAAAACAAGAGTCAGCAAACGGCGCTTTCAGAACTGCTCCCTGTGGGTACTGGAGCCAGAGTGCTGTACTTGAGGAAAGAAGAGATTGGTATTGTTCTTAGCTCTACAGAGCTAATGCAAGGAAATTGATCTCAGCAAGACCTAAATTTTACTCTTGTCTTTGCATAACTGACACACAAAAAAAAAAGAAAAAGAAAATTTGTGAAGTTCCCACCAGTCCTGATTCTGCAAGGTCCCAATTCGCTTGGCCTTTAGGGCCTTTGATTACTGTAATGAGGGAAAAGAGAGAATTCTTAGGTCGATTCTTTCTCATGGGAATGCTCAGTTAGGAACTGCTTTATTACTAGGCTCAGCCCATTTGGCCTAGAATAGGAGACAATAATCATGGAGCTGTAAGGGCCATTTTAAAATAGTTGTTTATCAGATAGAATTGCACTTTAAGCTCTTCTATTACCACTAAACAGCTCTCCTTGCAAAGTCACTTTTCCCATCAGCTGCCTGAGCTTTAGTTGTTCTCTGGCCTCCAAGGCCTTTTCCCTCCGGGGGGTGTAATCCTACTCTTGCAATTACACCCCAGCAGTATCTGGAGGAGCTGGGGCTTGCATGCTCCCAAGGAGCCACCTTTTCATATTCTCTTGACTTCTCTTGTCAACTATTTGTTCAGAGGGGAAAAAAGAGAGATAAAATATCTCTTGATGTTTCTTCAAAAATATGATTTATATTGACCCCTCAACTCCTCAAGTTATATGGTATCATATATGATGGTATCATTTGGTATCATCATCATATGGTATCATTATGATGGTATCATCGTGGTAAAATATTAAGTGTTAACACAGATACTTGGAAGCAGAACTTTCCAGTGAAGAATTTCTCATGGCAAACTCTGTAACCTCTTTATCTCCTGGGAAGAGGTCAAGTACATTCCCATCTGTGGTGTAAAGAGAACAAAGAATACACTAAGAGCATGGCATAGAGGTGTGCAGAGGGTGCATCTCGTATGTGATATTTTTCCAGCTAGTAAAAAAAAAAAAACACCAAAAGGAAAATCTGTCCTACTCTGCTCTAACCTTGTTCATATACTAACAATCCTGCTACCCCTGAAAAACACGACAGTTGCCAGCGGGTCGGCTGTGCTTTTAAAAGCAGGGGTAGCTTTGCAGAAAGGGGGAAGTTGCCACTTTGACCTGGGTCGGTGGCTTGAAACTTGTCTGTAACGGCACCATTGGGCTGACTGGTGTATATTCCTGTGGAAAATGAACTGGAGCTAAGGCTTGGAAATTTCACTGTGTTAATGTGGGACTCTTCCCTACTCCCAGAGGGATGTTTTGTTTTGTTTTTAATTAGATTTTTATTTAATTATTTATTTGATTGACTCCAGCCTGGGAAGCATTGTTTTTGTTGGGCAGAGGTACTTTTGGGTTGAGGTGTGGACCCAGCTGAGAAGTGAGAAAGGAGTGCGTGTCATTGACATGGACCTTGCCTGTCTAAGCTGCCTCCTGCAGGGATGACACCGGAGGACTCAAGCATAGGCAAGAGAACAGATTTGAACAGAAACCACATGTAGGGGCAGGGGCATCAGAGCTGGAGTGGGTGGATAGGGGAGGAAGGCTCTGACTTCTAGAAGAGCAGGGTTTCTTTGGGTTTCAGGGGTTTTTTTTGGTTTGGATTTTTTTTTTTTTTTTTTCCCCACTCACTTATGTGAGTGTTCACCAAAATCCTGTGCTGGGACAGGGGTGAAGGGAAACATCTGCCCAGACCTGTCACTTGAGGTTCAGTCAGCCTGTCAAAATAATCCCCGTCCAAGTCGCAAGTGCAAAATAGAAAGGAAAACCCAGTCAGTCTTTTTAATGACTCATGGTGCTTGCAGTCTCCACCTTGATAAAAATTTTCTGCTGCTTCTCAGGAGGAGGGACCCTACACACTGCAGCCTAACAACCATTCATAACTGCTCTCTGCTCTCTTCCTCAAATTATTATGGTGAAAAGGAGCAACAAAATGTCCCACAGCCTCTCCTCTACCAGTGAGGTGGGCAGAAATTGGTTTCTTTTTCCTAGAGACAGCCCCAGTGAGATGCTGCCTGGGGGGTGCATCAAGGTTCCCCGTTCTGGGGAAAACCCTCGTTGCACTTAGGGTGTTAAGAATGTAGAAAGGCCACTGGAGGATGATCTCTTGAGCACTGATTTACTATGTAAAAAGCAAACCTCTCTCCTGTCTGTCCCGAGCTAACGTCAGTGATTTCCGTGTGTTCCTGTGTAATGGTTTTAACGTTACTCACTGGAGACATTGGACTTTTTCTGGAGTTATTTAACCACTGTGTTCAGTATTTTAGGGGTTGATAATTTAATATAAATTTAGCTTTTCTTAACCACTCTGTCTGGCTTTTGGTTGTGAATCCTGCATGTTACTTGGACTCCTTTGAAAGAGGAGCTCCCAGACCTGTTTGTTCGAACCTCGACTTTGCTTCATGGAGAGGAGCAAGAAGGTAGGAATGGATCTGGGTTCTTGATAATCTGATTGTAATACACGCTGCTTCTGCCACTACGGCTTTGAATCAAGGGCCAAATATCCACATTCACACACTTTTACAAATTCCTGTGTGCACATAATACGTCTCACTCTGCCCCCGCCTTGCTGCTTTCCCCTTTTTATTACCATTTTAACATGGCAACAGCAGAAGAGGATGTTCCTCTTTTTAAAGTACTGGGACTGTAGCAGTCTCAAGCCTCTGCCTAGTGGAAAATAAGTGAAAAAGAGCTTTTTCTTATCTGTATGGGGCTTTATTCAAGGTTTTGTGGCATTTTTTTTGGAACAGTTTAAATGGTGCAAAAGGCTGAATAATGAGGAAAGAAGTACCAAAAACGTTCAAAACATTTTTGCTTTATTCCTGCTTATTTCACAATTGAAGCACAATGCAGAATTATTTCACTGAGATCATGTAAAAATATAATCACCTCCTAAAAAAAAAAAAAAAAAAAAAAAAAAAAAAATCTGTGAGGCTCACACAGTGTCCTGGGGAGCGATGTCCCTGTCTCATCTCCTGCCCACCCCCAAGAACTTCGCTTGCTTCAGCCGAAGTGAAGAAACAAAGGAGGGTAAACACGCCGTACTCCAACGACACACAGTTACCGCTGGCACACCCGGTGCTCACGTAAAAGACACCAGAGAAGAGAAGGCCCGTTCCCCCGTAACGGGACGTTCCCGAGGGCCGAGCGCTGCCGCCTCGGAGCTGCTTTAGCCCGTGGCGAAAGGCGGCGGGTTCAGCGGCCCAGCGCGGCTGCCACCGGCGCCAGGCGCAGCGGCCTCCTCCTCCGGCACGCCTCGGTGGTCATCGAGCGGGGGCGGGCCAGGCCGCGGGGGCCGGGACGGTGCCGCCAGAGGCCGCTCCCGTGGCGGTGCGCTGTCCCCGCGGCCCGGGCAGACCCCCGGTACCGGCAGCGCCCAGCGGGGCCTGGCAGCCGCCGCCTCGGGAGAGCGCGGAGCACGCGTAGTGGCTGCCGGATTCAAACGGACCAATAAAGTGAGCGGGTGCCGGGGTGGGTGGGGCCGGCGCCGGCCAATGGGCAGTGAGGACACTGGGAGGTGCGGGCGGTGTTAGTGATTTCAAACCCCGCCGAGGAGCGGCCGGACACTCGCCGCACCCGACCCGCCGGGGCCCAGGTGAGAGTCGCTGTCTCTTTTTCGGCGGGGACTTTATCCCTTCCTCCGCCCTGCCGCGGCTCCCCGGGCCCGCGGGAGGGCGGGGTAGGCCTCCCTCCGGCGCTGGGCCTCAGCCTCTCCCGCCTCACCTGGGGACTGGGCGGAGGCGCGGTCCCGAGCGGCGCTGACATCTCCCTACGGGAGTCGCCCGCACCCGCGGGCTTCGCCTGGAGCCGGTCCTGTGGCCGCGAGGGGGGCGGGCGCTGCGACCGGTAACGGTGGGAGACCGCGGCCTAGCACTGTGCCGCGCTGTAGAAGCTTAAGGGGCGCCGCTCGCCTAGGCCGCCCGCGGAGCCGGGGGGATCTTGGGGCCTCTAGGGAGCTGCAGCTCGGGCTGCTCCGCTGCGGCGGACTCCTTCGCGTCATCGCCGTGGGCCCAGGCGCGGCTGGGAGCTGCTGGGGCTTTGCCTGGGAGGCGGCCAGCTGGGTGGGCCCGGAGCCGGTGAGGAAGCCGCGCTCGGCCCCTTCCTGACGCCCCTCGTCGGGCCTGGCGTCTTCTGTGCCCCGAGCGTGCGTTTCGGGAGGCTGCGTACAGGATTGGTTTCTTCTCTAAAACGACTTAGGGAAAACGTTCCCTGAGGGGATTCCGATTTTGAAGCGAAAGGCATGAGCTCATCTCCATTTCTACAGCTCTGTTGTTGGGCGCAGGTGTTAGTCTTGGATCTCCAGGGTCTCTCACCAGGAAGTGCTTTGCTTCCCGTTGAATCTTCTCCAGTGTGTGTGAAGAGGGTCTGGACACGAACGTGTGTGCAATCGTCCCACCGCCCCTTTCTATTTCATTTGATTCTGTTTCTGAGTCAGAGTCTTGTGATCCTTCTTAAGATAGCAGCTTTTAGGTTGGTGTGTAGGGGGTTTTCTTCCTGAATTTGGAACCCTATCAGTGAGATACCCAAAGTGTGTGTAGCAGAGGCTGAGGAACAAAACTTCTGTGCATCTTAAGCTGACCTGGACTCTTTTCTAAAAATAATAATAAAAAATAATCATAAACTCAAGTGCTATAACTTTGTAACTGATTTGTGTTTGGTGTGTATCAGCTATTCAATTATGCTGCATTTTTCTTTTTTTTGCTGATTTATTATTTTGTGTTTAGTGTTACATCTTCCCATACTATTGCTAAACTGCAGTGCTGTTGAAGTTGCCATCTGCAGATGAGAAAGGGATGAGTAGTTTTCAGGATGCTGGGCTGCCAGCTGTGGGAGACTTTCCTTACTTATTACTTCTGTATGCTTTAGCATTGCTATAGACTTCCAGTGAGCACATCTGCTGGTTTGAAACTGTAAAGATGCATATTTCCAAATACTAGGAGTTTGAAATATTGAAGTATTCTAAAAGGCTACTCATAAAAACTTACAGATGATTTTTTTTTTTTCCCCCTCCCTTACTTCAAGAGTTATAGTAGGGTTTAACTTATAAAGCAAGATGGAGAGTGTGATGTGTCAAAGCAGAATCAATGCAAAATGGCCTTCATGTACAATGAACTGCTTCTAAACAAATTGTGGTAGATGTATTGAAGGTGATTCTCAAGAATACAAGGTTGGGAACGTTAACTAGGGGACTTGCTATAGAAAAAAAAATATTTGTGATACCTGCATAGAAATAAATGAGACTTGGATCTCAGAAGCGTTGGAAATCAGAGTTAGTCAGACTGCTTTACATCTGTACTGATGCCAGACTTCTCATTCGATATTCTAATATAAAAAAGTGAATGTGTGGTAATGGAACATGATTCCTGATTCTTGTAAGTGTGTGACTTGTATTTGATGGGACTTAACTTCCATGCTGGCTCTTGTCCTTTCCCTGATAGGGACCAGTTATGTAATCTGGGCCTGTGTTTCTGAAAACCTGCTTTGCCACGGTGGAGCTGATACTCTCATACCGATGTCTGTTAAATCAGTAAGGCCTTGTTCCCATTTCGTAGTCAGCAAACCTGACTTCCAGTGTAATGTTAAAAGTTGTTTCTCTCTTCTGCATCACTGGGTGTGTTAGGTGATAAATTTACAGCTGAAATTCACTTGGTGTGTTGTAAGCTCTTTCAGTCAATTTTTTTTTTCCCCCCTTCTTGCTACCCTGATTGTGTCATCTGCAAACTGTAAGACCTCTGTTCACTCCTTCTTATGAGCATCTTGAACAGTACATACAATTAGAAACTGCTCTGAATGTTTTGTGGAGTAAAGGTAACTGTCTCTCAATCTTAACTCTAATTTTTAAGATTTTGTTGTGTAGGATGTATGACTGGAAGGACTCTTGAATGTAAATACTCGTTACCTGTCTGAGTAGGATTTTCAAAATCATGGTCAGTGATCACTGACCTGCCCCCCCCCGCCACTACCACCCTCCCTCTTAGCTTGCCTCTGTTCCATGGTACTGGTCAGATATCCTTTTCTGGTTTTTAAAAGAAATGTATAAACTTGTATTGCTAATTTGTTTGCAAACTATTTCATGTAAATGGTTTGTGAAGTCTCTGCCAGAGGAGGATGGCATTAAAGCCGTTTGCATGTGTAACATAATGGTTGCTATCAAGACAGCACAGTCCAAGAGTAATACAGTGTTGCTGCTGTTGCTGATGCTTTGTTGTAGACTGTTCATCAGTGGTTCATCTGACAGGGGTTCTAAAGTGTGACCTGGGAAAGCCTTGTACCCTTGTGTTTAGCAGTGTTGTGGTTCGATTGAATAAATTGTCTCTTGACCTGAGCAGTTGCGCATTGTTTGGGGTTGTCTCTATAACAGCTTGGTTGCTGTGAATGTCAAAACACTGAAAAGCAGAAGCTGTTGTGCACATTCACGCCTCCCTGTTGTGGGGGGTAGGGGTTGAGATGGTAGAAAAAGTAACCTGGACAATTATTTGGTGGGGAGCGTGGCTGGTGCTGCAGTGCCTAGAAGAAGTTTCTTCAGCTAGCTAAAAAGATGTCTGAAGAAACACAGCCTGGCATCATATGGCTTGATGCTCTTCTCAGGAGGAAGCTACTAACACCTGGTTTCCACCTTATGAGCCGCTTCGGTTGATATTGTCACTGTAGAAAAGACATCTCAAAACGTCAAGGAATGGGCTAGAGAGATTGCTGATGGATCAGCTGTGCACATCTTGCAGCAGAACATAAAGTGCAGCGATGGTATGGTGCTGGGCTGTTAATTCATCCCTCCTTTGGTATGAAGGTGAAGGTACTGTGTTTCTTGTTCTTCACGGCAGGCCTTGGTCCTCCTGTCCGGTTTCAGAGCTGCTCCCTTCTTCGGCTGGGGATCGCTGCGTGATGGTGGCCTGGGGTAATGTCGGCTCCGTGCTCAGATATGACCGCGGCTACCTCAGTTAGAAGGATAATTGTTCTGGCGGGGACGGGCTGTGACGCACGGGAATAGCAGGCCTGGCCGGTCACCGGCCACCGCGCTCCCTCCGGCGGCCCCTGCTCAGCCGCAGGGCCGGGCAGCGCCGGCGTCGAGGGGGAACCCGTGTGCGGCGCTGCGGAGGAGGGAAGGGGGAGTGGGATGTGCCCGGGGCTCCCGCGGGGGAGCGCGGCGGGGCCGGGGCCCGGCGCTGCCCTGCCCTGCCCGCCTTTGTCTGGCCCCGGCGCGGGCCGGCTCCCCCGCCCAGGTGCGGCCGCGGCGCCCCGAGCCCCGCCCGCCGGCGGGGAGGGGTCTGGCCCGGCCCGGCCCAGCCCGCCCCGCCGCTCCCCGCCCGCCGTCGCCGCGGAGCCGGGCCCGGAGCTGTCAGGGTGAGTGTCCGGCGGGGCCCAGCGGAGTCGGGCGGGCGGTGCGCGGCGGCGCTGGCGGGGCCCGGGCCAGCCCGGCCCTCGGGCTCGGGCGGCGGGCACAAACAATGCCGGGCGAGCGGCCTGTTCCGCCGCTGCCCCGAGCCTCGGCCGCGGCCTGTACCACATTCCCGTTCCGCGGCGGCACCGGCAGCTGGTAACCTCTCCGGGCTGCGGCGTCGCGGCGGCGGGGGGAGGAGGGGAAGGTGGTAGGGGGGCGACATCCGGGGCGGGGGAGCGGGCAGGAGTGGAGGGGTGATCTTCTGGAAGGTGTGGGGGTGGGAGGGGCGGGCCGTGCTGGGGGTGCCTCCCTTGGGAAGGAGGGAGCTGGTGGCCGGTGCCGGGGTGTGATGTCTGCGCGGGAGCTCTCCTTCATCAGCAGTTCAGGCCGTCCTTTTAAAGAGCATCATATGAGCCTTTCCGTGTCTTAGTTCTGTAAACACCTTGAGGGATGGAGGAGTTTGCAGCTAATAAGCACGGCCCCGCTGACATTTTTCACTCCAGCTGGCCGCCCTTAGAATTATGTCAGTGCATGCAAACTTGCCCGTGGGTTGCCCTTTTCCCTCTTGCCCCTCTCTGCTCTATAAGACTGGCTTTGCTCCAGGCTTACCCATGCAGTGAGAAATAGCTTTTGCTCTTAGGTGCAGCAGAAGGTCTCTCCATTTTAGGTGCATGGAAAAAAACAGCCTTAGTTACTTTCAGAGGCCATGTATTAAAACATATTCTCACAGAGAAATTAAGTAGCTATCTCCCTTACCAACACTTGCCATTTGTTCTATTAAGGTATCCCTGGGCAGAGTTAGGACGTGTGAGTTAGAGCAGAACTTAATGCTGTTCATTCTTGAATGCCATTTCATTGCTGCTGAAGCAGTAGCCTCTTTCAGCTACCATCTACTCCACAACCTGCAAAACAATTCTTTTTTTAGCATGCATTTCTCCTATTTCTTTTTTGTTATTCTGAAGCCCTGCTTTCCTTTCATCAAGAGTCTATGTATCTCACAACTTCTAATTAATCTTTTAATTGAAAATGCCAGCCTTTAAATCCTAGGAAATTTTTATTGCCTAAGCAGCAAGCTATCTTCTGTGGGTTTTTAACCTCTCTTTCTTTTTTCTGTCATCAAAAGATATGCGGACTGAAGCTGGAAAACATGCTTACAGTCTGACTGAAACTTTTTCTGACTCTTTGCTAGTTTTGCAGGTATCTGTAGTTCACAATTGTTAGCTGGACTTCAATTTTCGTTTTTATTATATGGAATTTACTAAAACAATGGCATTATTTCACTGACTGATTAGGCTATAGTTCTTAGATTTGTGTACTCTTCCAAACACAGGAGTTGTTTAAAATAAAAAAATTAACTATGTTATTATTACTTGAATTTTTCAACCTTTTTTTTCTGAGCTAATTTGTTGTATCTAATGAGAAGGTTTAGCTGGCAAATACTGAAAACATGCTGGGCTGAACTTCTAAGAAAGTAAAACTTCGTATTTTCAAAGCCGAAGAGCAACTATGACCCAAAACTGCCATTAAACAAATACAAATTCTTTCTGCTAGGAAAACTGTGGGCTGCACTGGCAGAGAACTGTCTACCGGGAAGTATAGTTTCATCTGAAATGTGACATACAACTATACCCTCTCCAAGTATGTGCCCTATTTCAAACATTTTTTTTTTTTTTCCTTTAGAAAGGCCTTCTTGCTTTCTCAGAACTTACTCTTTTGAGTAAAGTTTTTGAGAAGCTTTCAGAATATCAAAATGTTTGATGCTGTTCTTGTGCAATGGTGATGTTCATTAGGTGGAAGTGAGTAGGGCGAAGTGAACAGTCAGTGTCAATAAACATGGTTTTGTTTAGCATAAAATGGCTTCCTTGTTTGCCATTGCACACTTTCCGTAGAAAATAGTCTGGAAGCTGAAATTTTACAATAAAATATAGTGATAGGTGATAAATGTATGCTTCAAAATCAAACACATTTCAGAATGTTTACAATGAAAGGATTTTCTTTAGCGGTATGCCATAGATGAAGCTGTAAAGCTGATGCTATTCAGCCTTCAAAAATTGTAGCAGAGAAAGCATTTATTTAGAAGCTGAGTAGGAACTGTTCAGAGCCATGCGTGGTTAATCCAGACTTCCATGTATTGACACTTTCCCATAATCTCTTAATGTCTTGATAAATTTGTTTCCTCATTTTTCTTATATTCAGCGGGGAATTCTCACCCTTACATTTACAGTTCTTGCATTTGTGCTGCCTTGTAAATATTTTTTTTTTTTGCTTTTGCTGCTGTTGTGTGATCTCCCTTTGAAAGTCATCCTAGTCTTCTTTCCTTGGTGGTCTTCATTTTCTTACTACTCCATAATATAAGAACTTGTCCTGCCAAGAACTGTCAGGAAGGATTTGTTACTCATCTCCATTGCAGATTCCTCAGCTGTCTTGCTTTCGGAAATGTTATATTGACCAGGTTAATAACAAGCCTCTCTCACAAAACTTATTTTGGTGGTTCAGTCACTTCAGAGGTCTTGTTTTCTGGATTCTACCAAAATGAATATTTGTTACTGAAAGATTTAAATCTGTTTGTTCTGAGTTGTGGTAACAAGAAAGCTATGTAGGTCAAACACTTCATTGCTGCAAATTCACTAGTAATAACATAGTTTAGCTGCATTATTGTATAATGAGGCTACTTGCTATTGGGATGTTGAGAAGTAATGGCTGGAGGTTTACGTGTCTTTGCAAAAAAGCTTTTTTATTTTTAGAGGGGGGAAAAAAAAAAGCTTTTTCTGAAATGTGGGATATTCTAGGAACATACAGAATGCAGTGACTTAATTGAAGGGAGAAACAACAGTCTTTTTATTTGGTAAGTGCAAGATGTAGACAGTACATTAGACATTAGGACAGGCATGAGCAGTGATGCAGCGAGAAAGAAGGGATATTTAAGAAGGAGCTGTCCCTCTGCGGCTGTGGAATACTTTCTGATAAACTGTCTGTTCTAAAGGGATTTGTAAGTTATTGGGGGGAAGGGGGGCAAAGTATAATTTTAATCACTATTTTTAGATGCCAGATTCAGCACAGAAGGCAACTTAACTCATTTTATAATTGAAGTAACCACTGTAGATGTTATAACTAAAAATAGTAGGAGAAGTGACTTGATCAAACTGAAAAAAATGGGTGAGAAAATACAGTTTCATTGTCGTCCATCTCCCCTGCCTGTGTCTGTCCCATCACGTATTGTCTCCCTTCCCGTTCCCCTGCCGCTGGTTGGGTATATTGTGATGTTGGGAAAGAAAATCCTAGATCCTTTTCTTCTAGATTCTATGATGTACACTAGACTATACAAACAAGATGTCACACTTTGTAGCAATGAACTGTTGGATACATGTAAGGGTAAAAAAATATTGTAAATCAGTATCAGCCTTGCAGTGGACAAGCCTTTTTAACAGAGTTGCACCTGACTTTAGCGTTTGAACTGATTGTAGTAAGGTAGTCACTGTCCTATAATAAGATTTTCTTTGACAGAACAGATTTCTGTAAAGAAATATATGCTTCTTGTTGTTGTTGAAGTAGAAGTTTCATGCTACTGATTGTTTTCTAAATGACCAGGGTGTAGATGGGGGTTTGTCTTAGTACAGGTGTCAAACCTCTTTATTCTGGTGTTTCTGCTGCTGGCAGATGTGTTACTGCTTTGCTTCTTTTTCTGTTTTCTTTGTGAATAACTATTGTCCTTGTATTGGTTCCTTGTGTTTTACTTAACAAAACGATATAGACGTGTCATGGCTTGAATTACCTCCAAGTTTCTGATAAGATTTGGAACTACCTAATTTCCTATTAGGTTCACTCTGCTTATTCTTGGCAAAGGCGTGTGTGAGTTTGTCATCTGTTTGTCATCTGCATCCACAGTGGGGAAATACCCCGTTATTTCTGTAGTGGTGCCTTTAAGATGAAGGTATTTCTAATGCAAACACAGTTTATACAGGCAAAGCTCTGTCTTTCCTGATGGCAGTTGGGTACAGAACTAACTTGAGTGACAGAAGAAAGTCTGCTGCTGCAAGTGTGTTCACATTAGGGCATTCACGCATCCTTCACTAGGTGAACTATTTGAAGAGTTTTTATTATGAATGCAGTCTCATTTTTGCTTTTGAACAGGAATCATCACGGTCATAAAACTAGATATAGTTTTACCCCCCACCTCCATGTTTGCAGTGAGTGTCTTTTGTGTGTGGGATGACTTCTTTTTGGTTGGTGGTTTGGGAGTGTATCTGCTTTTGGTTTTTTAAGTAGGTAAAGTGCACTGAATTTGAACCAGGAGGCTGTTGATTTGTATGATTTTTGAACTGTCTCTTTCAGTAGGCTGAAGGAAGGGATGAGAGAACAAATGAGATATGTGGGCAGAGAAAAAGAAAGCAGGAGAGCTTTGGAAGAGTTTAAACAGATGAAAGCAGGCTCTGTTGCAAAAGGCTGGTGGGATTTCACTTGCCCTGTTGATCTGTTATGATTGGGTTCGGTATGGCATTTTAAAGCTTGACTTTTATTTTCATTGTAACTTTTAAGTCAGAGTACCTTTTGTCTTGTCAATTCCTAACATGGAAGAATGGTTTGACCAGTGTTTAACCATAGGTTGGTTTGTTGTTTTTTGGTTGGTTTTTTTTTTTTCCTCATTTCAGTGATTTGTACACTTAGAAAGATAGTATATCAGAGTTAACAGTTCAGTAGAAGGGGCTTTAGGTAGCCTCATTTCTGTATACTTTGTTTCTTGCATAATGAGCAACGTAATCCCTTAGTTTGCAATGGTTTATAGTTCTGGGGGTCACTTAAGTCCTCATTTTTGTCCCTCTTAATGATTCCCCCCACCCTCCCGCCACCTGAAACAGCAGACTTCTCAGTACCACTGTGCTGATGTCAAGAAACTGTGCACATCACTGTTAGTGAAATAAGGACAAACCATAATAATGCTCGAATACCTTTGTTTATATGTGTAGTCAACTTCTGTCCTGAAGTCAACTTTCTTTATCTTGCCACTGGGCAAGTCAGTAGGTTTATGCAATTGTAGGGAGATCACTGTTAACATCCATAGGAATGTATAAATATTTAAGGTAAGTTTAGTGTAGTTTGGTGGGGATTTGGGGCTGTATGTTAGTGTTATGTGGCTGTCAGAAGGCTTTGGATAACTTGCTTATATTAACTCACACCAGTGAAATTACACCCCTGATTCTAGGGTTAATTTTCTGCAGAGAATCTCTGTGCATTAGGTGAAATACTTTAATCTACAAAGTATGCAGCTTTGCTGGCGTAGACTGAATTTGCATTGGGAAGATTCTGTTAGTATGGTGTATTTATATGCCTGTAGTAATAAATTATTGTATGTAACTGGCCAGTTTTTAGAGTTTTGCTCATCTTTGTCTATGCTGGACCATTTGAACTGGTATGCTGGAACGTGTTATTCCTTCTCTGATTTGATTTTGTTTGTTAAATAATGTTGGGAGGCTTCTCATTACTGCTGCTGCTATTTTAATTTTGCAGATCTCCCTGCTTCAGGCATATTCTTTTGTTATTCTCTGAGCAGTCAGGTTACTTGTACAATATGTCTGAGATGGGCATAGAGCTTGAGGTCTCATTTCTCATACCCTGATGGTCAGTATTTCTGTTTTAATAAAAAGGAAAAGAGAGGGGGACAGAAGGAAAACACTTAGGAACTTGAATGTGTAAGTATTTGAGCCCTACATGTAGTAAGAATTTGATCTCTTGTTGACAGTTGCTGATGTTAGCTACATTAGAATTAGGGCATAAAGTGGCCAGCTTGCAAAAATGGGTTTTGTTCCTCTTGCAGTACTGTTGATTTCAATTGTGCTGTTTGTAAGGTTGTTAAAATGGCTGTCCTTACGCTGGCACCCGATTATTTTTCAACACTGATTCATGGCACCTGTTGCTGAAAGCATGTGTCAGTAGAAGTCATTTTTCCAGAGTTGATGGGTACTCCTTTCATTTTAGCACCTTAACCATAGTATGTTCTTCCTCAGGCTTAGATGAGACTATATTCTGTATGCCACCTTTACTTGCTAGAAATTTCACAGATCAAGACTTCTGGTGTCTGAAGTGTTACGAATTGCACTCTTGTTTAATCTGTAATGGCTTCTGGTAGTCTTCCAGGGCTAATAGAATAGTGGCTGGGTCTCAGTGCAGATCTGAATATAAGTACGAGCTTGAGAGAGTGTGTGGCACATTAGCAATAGAATTGCTACAGAACTGTATGTCTTTTGTTTGGTGTGGGTGTTTTTTTTGTTGTTTTTGTTTTTGTTTGTTAGTAGAAGTATGTTGTGGGTAGCACCTCACATATTTTTCTATGTTCTAACTTGTCTCTATCTCCACAGGAATTTCTGTAATTATAGAGAGAACCTGAATTACAATGGGGGACGACAGTGAGTGGATGAAACTGCCCGTTGACCAGAAATGTGAACACAAGGTAGGAGATCTTGTATTTGGGTTAGGCTTGCTGTGTATCTCTGCTGTGGTGATTCTGTGGTACTCCTTTAAGTACATCGTAGTTAAATAATTGCGACAGCTGCATGATGTGCATATAATAGATCTGAAACTGCATCAGTTCTGGCCAGCCTAGAGGCTGAATAACACTTATTAAGCAGAATTTAGTAGCATGATAGTCTGTATGGTGTAAGCTTGTACGCTGAAAGATCAGGGCACTCATTCCTTTGGAAAAATTACTCATCTTTAGTTGAAACTATTGTTGGGCTCCCACCTATTCATCAATGATTGTTAGAGCTTATGAAGAGCAGTGGGGAAGACTAGCATCCCTCTATCCAGATCATTTTTGGCAGGAGAAGCACGAGTATTTTGTCCTGTTGCACCGTATTTTTATAGTCATCGAAGAGAAATCTTGCAGATGCCAACACTTTAAATTATGATTGAAGAATTTTAGAAAATTAGGGAGTTAAGACTGTACTACTACAACCCTTAAATGTCTGATTTCTGCTTCCAGCTCTGGAAAGCCAGATTAAATGGTTATGAAGAAGCCCTTAAGCTCTTCCAGAAGATAGATGATGAAAAGAGTCCCGAATGGTCCAAGTATCTTGGATTGATAAAAAAATTTGTGACAGACTCCAATGCAGTGGCTCAGTTGAAAGGATTGGAAGCAGCGCTCGCTTACGTTGAAAATGCTCATGTAGCTGGGAAGTAAGTATCCTTTACTTGCTATTAGTAGGCTGCTATGACAGTTTAATGTGCCTCTCTGAGAAAGGTTGCAGATAAATTGTATAGTGGCCACCAGCAACTCTGATCTTTATTGTTGGGAGTAGAACTTGCTTTTTGATCTAGAGAATTTGGCAAATGATAGGCTTTCCTTGTAGATAGCCTCCATGTGCATATTAACTTAACAGAAATTGCCGATAATGTTCAAAGAAACTATTAAAGGCAGTAATAACTATTAAAGACTTCTGAAATGGCAGAGAAAGTGAATCAGTAATTTGCTGTGAAGTGGAATTCTTGTTCTTGTTTGACTGAAACAGTACATACAGTTGTTGTTACTCCAAAAGTAACTCTCTCTCATCTTTCAGGACAACAGGAGAAGTAGCATCTGGAGTAGTAAATAAAGTGTTCAATCAGCCAAAAGCCAGAGCAAAAGAGCTGGGTCTAGATATATGTCTGATGTACATAGAAATCGAAAAAGCGGAGGCAGTACAAGAAGAATTACTAAAGGGTCTGGACAACAAAAACCCCAAAATCATAGTAGCATGTATAGAGACACTGAGGAAAGCACTAAGGTAAGCTTTTAGTTTTTAGTTTGTGGTTTGCTTTTTTTTTTTGGTTTGGTTTGGTTCCCCTCTCTCTGCCCCTCACCCCAGCCAGCAGTATGTAGAGCCTGATTTGTTGCTTAAGTCTTTTTAGCAGGCCCTTGTTATTGCTGGATAGAATATGTCTTACTGAACTGATCTTTTTTAACAACAGTTGAGAGTATCATGGGATTTGTTAGATGTGAGAGATGCCTTTGTTGTACAAGCCTCATCTGGATCAGTTCATGGCAACTGTTTACCAAACTTCCATTTTCACGATGGACCTCTAAAAGAAGGATTAGTATGTCTTGTTCCAGACTGTGGAGCTTATCTTCTGAATAGCTGAAATAAACTCACTGATGGGAAAACTAAAATGTAGTCCTTCTTTTAAAAGAGCTTTTTTTCTTCACTGGTGTGAGCATCTTTAATTGGGTACACTGTATGTGGTTTTGGAAGAAAGGAAAAAAGAAAAAAAGCTCATTGCACAGTAAGTTTCCATTGTCCATATAATAATCTCTGTATTAAAAAGAAAAGCTGATAATACTCCCTAAAAATCAAATCCAATTTAATTAACATGGAGTAGTTTGTTTCAAGATCAGATTTGGAACATCTTTTTTTTTTTTTTTTTTTTTTTTTTTGTTCCCCTTCAAGTATGTTTGCTGCTTTTGAGTTAAGTGGAAAATCCTGGGGTTTTGTTAAATTCTTATACTTGGTCTATGTCTAATTCACTGTCCATTAGATGTGGTGGGGTTTTTTTAAAAGAAACATAACTTTGGTATTAATGGACAGCAATACTTTTTTTGTGAGAAAAGTAGTTCATGTGACAACTCTATAATATGGATGGAAGGTGTCTTATGCTAGGTATTTTTTAGAGAACTTGCTGAAGCATGTGTGTAGATAATCCTTGTTAAACTAATTGCTTTGGGCTTCTGCTATAGAAGTCAAAATAAAGCATTGGGTTTAGACACTACCTGTGCTTCTACTGAGTGAAACTACTGCCCCGCATTTAAGAATATACTTTAGCTATTTTAAATTGCCTCGTCTAATCAAATGCCCTTTTAACAGTACAGTGTAATTAGAAACCTGCATAACCTTCCTCAATATCTTTCAACTAACCATGTCTATAAAATGTGCCACATCTGCCTATTTATTTTTTTTATATGCAGTATTTTATTATCTTTGAGACAGCAAGGTCAGATTATTTCATGGAGCCCTATTGACTTAACCTTCATCTTCTGCTCTGAGCTGTGTTGCAATGTAAATTGGTCTCGTGCTTTGACAGGGTTTCTGCATTGATAACAAAATTTGTCTATGTTGTATCCAGGTAGATAGCTTGAGTGCAATAACTAGCTTAGCTTCTTGTGTTTATCTTGTGCAAAGGTTTCTGCTTTCTTGTATTGCTGCATGAATTAGATAATATTATATGAAGTAGATAAGAATAAGAGAATTTGCATAGGCATTTTTCCTAATAACACCCTTTTTTGAGTAATGGTAGAAGAATAAAAATCTTGGGCAACTCATTTGTTATATTCTGGTTTTAAATTGTTTTATTTCTAAGACTGGAGCCTCTTTTGCAGATTTTAATAGTTAGTATTTCTCAAAGTAGTCTTGGCAATAAAATGTTTAGTACTAGAATTTTTATAAAGCGAGACATGTAAACTTTAGTTCCTGAGCAGCCATTTCTAGTAGCTTTTTCATGTGTTACTTGATCGGAGGGAAGCAAAAGAAAAAGTGTGATTGGAAAGGTTAATTCCAAATTATCAAGGAAAAGAAATGCTTTTGAATCAAAAAAAAAATTTATGGCTTCTGAGGTGATTTAGATATGCTTTAAGAACTCTCGCAGTTAACTTTACTATGAGTATGAAAAGAAAGGTCTCATGTTCTCATTAAGGAGTGATTGAAAAAGGAAGTTTAGTCTATTAAGTTCAACAAGATGTAGAATCTGCTGATGGGGAAGGGTGATCGGCTGGGGAAACTTGTTTTGTGTGTGCTTTCAACACATATTTCAACCCATGTATTTTCTCTGAAGATGATCCAGGCTCACTATAATTATCTGGTCCAACAAGTGGAAAAATGACTAATGCTTTTACTGCAGTTTGCCTCCAAGGATAGACAAAGGAGATTCTATTCTGAATTAAAAAAAAAAAAAAAGTAGGTCATACAAGTTTTGGTCTAAGGACACTTTCTTTTTCTCTTCTCCACTCCTCCCACTTGAGCAAGGGGACAGATTTAAGCAGCAGATTGGATTAAGTGCTTTGAAGTAATTTCAGAGGCCTGATTTTGTAATTTCAAGCTGGGTGTGGAGGGTAATTGTGATAGGGGAAATATTCTTTAAATTTTACGGTAGCTTGGTAGTTTCACAAAATACTAGATATAATAATGATTTGGGTAAATGACACAGTCTCTAAATGTACACTAGAAGCATTTCACAGATTGTTTTTGTTTTGTTTTTAAAATAAATCAGTTGTTATTTTTGGATCACTCTGGTTTCTACCTGGGCACTGATGCTGTTCCATGTCTCTAACTTTCAGTGAATTTGGTTCGAAAATAATCTCACTGAAGCCAATCATTAAAGTATTGCCAAAACTTTTTGAGTCTCGGGAAAAGGCTGTTCGAGATGAAGCCAAGCTCCTTGCTGTGGAGATCTACCGTTGGATAAGGGATGCTCTGAGACCTCCATTACAGAACATAAATTCTGTTCAGGTAAGCAGAATGTAATTTTGTATCCAAACATTTGAGAAAATACTTCCATGCTCACCCTCCCTGATCCTGTGGTGCTGGGCATTCCAGTCAAAGCTGTAATTTTTCAGTAAAAGCAACATCTTTTTTTTTAACTTCCTGTAACTTTACCTAAAATGTTAGTCTGCCTTTGTTATTTATAAAGAAACTGTGACATGTTTTGTTGCTCTGAATATATGTGAAGTTGCAGGGGGAAGTATCATATTGAAACTGAGGAGGGGATTTGAGAATAGAATATTTCTTGGAGACCTAATCCTAGGGCACGTGGTTACCCTTATAAAAGGGTGTTCTAAGTCTTCTAGTTGACTATTTTCCTTCTTAGTTTTCTTTTTTCCTGAAGCTTTTTATTCTACACAGACCTTCAGACTTGTTCTGGTAGCGCTCAGGGTGTGACTGTTCAACTTCAGGAAGTGGCATTACATTATGATAGATAACGATGCTGTTGGAGATGTCACTTTAAAACCTTATAAGTTGTTTATACATCCTTTCCTCCTACCCACTTGAGTTAACTGTGTTCAGGTGGAAAGCAGTTACTTGCTGGTAAAAGGCATGATTTAAAAAAAAAAAATAAACTGTCTCATAAAACAAACATGGTGAACTACATTTGATCTTAGTTTCAGTGTGTAATAATAGCATGGCTGTAACAAAAAGATCTTCTTTCATGCTCAGCCTTTTTTTATTTTAAAGCCTCTATAGAGGGGACACATCATCCTGACCATTCTATAGTTTGTTGTTATGTGAATGCTTTGCATTGGTATTTTTGGTGGTGGTATTCTATTCTGTGGATATGCTTGGTCAAAAGCTTCTGAACAGTGAATGTGAAGAGGAAGTCACTACTTTGGTGGCAGAAAAAGAACTTGAAAGGTACTGCTATCTTGGCTTTAAAGCGGGAAAATTCCATTGCTTTCCATGAAGCATTGCTTGTCTTGAGGTATGTCCAAAATGTCTCTGATACAATGATTCCTTTCCCCTTGGCAGCTAAAAGAACTGGAAGAAGAGTGGGTCAAAGTGTCATCAGCTGCTCCTAAGCAGACCAGGTTCCTGCGTTCCCAACAGGAGCTGAAAGCAAAATTTGAGCAGCAGCAGGCAGTTGGAGGAGATGCAGATGGAGGTAAACTATTTAATTTCTGAACTCCACTGGAAAGTATATCCCTGGTATATCACTTGTGAAGGAATGCATTAAATTGTAAAGGTGCTTTTACTCAAACTGGTGCAAAACACGTGGGGCAAAAACGTGACTGGGGTAAAAACTTTGTCAAAGAGTATCTGTCCTTTGAATAGCAAAATTAAAACTGCAGACTTTTTTGAAAGCTACTTTTTAAACAATGAGGTGGTGGTGTGATCAAAATTTCAGTTGTCATTCTGCTTATTTTTTTTTCTCTCTTCTGGTTGCAGGAGGTGATGATGAGGAAGAGGCAGTACCACAAGTAGACGCATATGAGTTGCTTGAAGCTGTAGAAATTCTTTCCAAGCTTCCCAAAGACTTCTATGAGAAAATAGTAAGCATAAACTTAAATACTAACAATTAGTTCTGTGACATGTGGAGCTAATGAATCTTAAGACTTCCTGGCGCTCTGCAATGTGTGCTTTACTGGTACGTGGATAATAACAGACTAGTGTAAGTAAAATGCAGACTATCTTAAGTCTCAAAACTTGATTTGCCAGCAAGAAGGCTTTAATTTTAAGGAGCTGAGATGTGTCCTGGGAAAGGACTATATTTCATATTGCATTGCAGTTACTGGTGTTTAACTGTAGGGTGACTTTGGCTCTCTCAGGATAGAATTAAGTTTTAAAATCTATGATTTGTGGCAAATACGCTTCTGTGGAACTGTCTGCATTTATAAATGAATGCAAATTACTTGTTTTGCAGGAAGCAAAAAAGTGGCAAGAGAGGAAAGAAGCTCTAGAAGCTGTTGAACTACTGGTGAAAAATCCCAAATTGGAATCAGGCGACTATGCAGACTTGGTGAAAGTTCTCAAAAAGGTAATAAATAAAACCTAGAGTGCACACACGTTTTAATGTTTTTGTTGTTTATTTGTATTATACTTCAAAAGTTACACCTGAGATAATACTCATGAGTTGAAAGTTATTAGCTGGAACGGTAGTGGAAATAACCCTATCTGTCACCTTTTCTATTCTAAGAAATTCTTCCAGGTCTCTGAAACTTGGATTTTCAGTCTTTAACATTGTTTTGTTTGTTTTTTTTTCTCTTCAGGTTGTTGGAAAGGATACAAATGTTATGTTAGTTGCTTTGGCTGCCAAATGCCTTGCTGGACTAGCCACTGGCCTCCGAAAGAAATTTGGACAGTATGCAGGGCATGTAAGTAAGAGTATGTTTCTGTTTTTATTGATGCTGGACACCAGGAAATACCATTTTTTTTAAAATTATTTTTTTTTCCCCCTCCTCCCTGTCAAACATCGGTATTTTTCAAAGGTATTCTTTGTACAATTACGAATACTTGCCTACTCCTTAATGGAATAAACAGTGAAATATCTGCCAAGATCTCTTGCAGCTTAAGGTTAAAAGGACCTTGTTTATTCACATTCAGCAACATGAAGCTTACTATTGCCATAAATTTTCTGTACTAAGACAACTCTGAATTACAGTGCTGTGAAAAGAACTTTATCTGCATTACCTCATCCTGGAGATACACCCACAGAAACACGTTTGTAGGCCACAGGGGAAAAATAGCTTCTGAACCTCGATTCTACTTAGCAGCTCTGTGATGTATGGTTTGGGTTGGTTAGGTTTTTCTCAATGTTGGGGGAGGATTGGTGGCAGATTTTTTGTTTATTTGTTGTCTGGGGTTTGTGGGTTTTTAGTCTGCTTTATATAGCCAAGCAACTTAGATTTTTGGTACCAAGATGTTCTGATGATGTAGTTTAAAGCTCTTCTCTGTTTTCCTTTGCTACTCTTCTCTTACTAACAGCTAATATCAGGGAATATGAGGAAGCTGAACAAATCTCTGTAAAGAAAGGGAGCATTTAATTAGTTGCAGTTACATAATCTGTTTCTCAAGCTGCTGTTGCTGTGTTCTTTAAGCTGCTCAATCAATTTATTTTTTTTTTCTTGCAAGAGTGATAGAGCTTAAAAATGAGACAGCTGATGTATTTGTCTGCCAGTACTGTTGTATATTGTGGTGAATTGGGAAGATACTGAATATCACTGCTTCAGAAACACTCGCGTCTCCTGAGCTCTGAACAACAGTTCAGACAAAGTATCTTGGGTTCTGAAAGCTGTCTAGCTGTAAGAAGCGTTCTTAGAACTGTTCATACTTGATTTTTAGTTTAAAGATTAGCCTTCGTAGCTACAGAGTTAGTATTGAAAAAGCTGAGCTTCTGAAGTGAGGGTGTAGCTCCATGATTGCCAAACAAATGGCATTGAGAAGGTGACTTTTTCAGTACTGCAATGGCAGCTAGGAATTGCATAATCTCAGCACTCATTTTACCAGTTCACTTGATTTGTTTGCTGGGTTTATTTAGTAGTGAGGAAGATGTAGATTTCTCCTGAGAGCAGGCGTTTGAAGTGTTATAAAACAGACTGTTGTTGGAATTGTGGGGTGGTTATAAACTCTTAGTTATATCTAGGACTGTAATGTTACAGCATCAAGCATAGAACCATGCTACTCACTGTAATTGAGTGTACGTGACCCAATTTCGCCTCTAACTGCCTTTGGAGCCCTGGACTGACTCTTCTGCCTTCCCTCCCTCTCACATAGGATATGACTTTTGATTTCCATTTTAAAAAAAAATATTAATTGTAGCTGTCAGCATTTTCTAAAATGGACTTAATGATTTTAACTCTCTCCTTCCTATGAGTTTGTTCTCTGTAGAGTTTATGGGTGTCTAGCACCTGCAGTAGCATGTATGAGGGTCTTTATGGTGCCATTTTGTATTAATTGAAGGGATTTTTAGGGCTAAAGTGTATGTGAACAGGGAGTTTCCTAGTTGCAGCCAAGCAAAGGATACCAGCTGAGCCTAGGTTACTGTGTGTTGCAAGGGGTTGAGATCTCGTAGTTGACTTCTGAGTAGGAAGCATTATTTGTGGAAAATCTGTTTTGTATTATGTGAGAGTTTAGAACTTCTGTAAGGTCTCAGACTGCTTTCGAACGATGAACTGCATTATGTTTATGAAAATCTTGAAAATAGCCTCCTTTCCAGAGTTAAAAGCCCTGCATGTTTCTGGCTCACTGACAGGAGCTCTTTCTTAAATGCTCATATTACTGGCACATGAGAATGTCTGCCGATTTTATTTTATTTTACATTTATTTTAAAAAAAAAAAAACAAAAAAAAAACAAAAAAAAACCCCAAAAATCTATTTGTTTTATTTTTCACTAGTGACTGGCTGAGCAGCTAGATTGTGTATAAATTGCTGTGAAATTCCAGTATGGCATAGTTTAGTGTCAGGTGTGCGTTTTCAAGGTAATAGATCTGAAAAATATCGCTCCTGGAAGGATTCAGGTTACTTTAGAGCCATAGTCTTTTCAGCTGTGGGTCAAATAAAGGCTTCTTAGTAAGCCGTGCTGAGTACTGTCAGGAAGCTGGGAAAGAGGGATTATACCCACCTTCTTGGATTATTGTAGCACAAGAGCACAGCAGTCTGTGCTGTGAAATTGTTTCATTTCTGTTCTATTGCTCTGTGATCCAGACCAGTAGAGCCAGAGTATTCATTTGTACTTTTATGAATTTGTATGTATGCCTTTTGTTTAGTTTTTCTGTGAAGTTGCTCAAAAACCTATATTTGTTGACGGATTGACTGAAATGAATTTAATATTGGAGATAAGCTAGAATAAACTAGTTCATACTGCTCTTGGGTACTCCTGGAGGGGGCAGCACTGATGTTTGCGTTATTTACTTTTCTGCAAAATACCAGGGAGCAGACTGTCAAGCTTTCCAGTTATATTAATGAAGAGTGGATTGACTTTTTGTTTCTTTTTTCCCTTTTCCTTAGGTTGTTCCAACGATCTTGGAGAAATTTAAAGAAAAGAAGCCTCAGGTAGTGCAGGCACTGCAAGAGGCCATTGATGCAATCTTTCTTACAGTAAGTAAGAGCGAGAGTTTTCACGTTGTTTGAGAATTGGTCTCTAATTTTGATTTGCCTTTTTATTGCTTTATTGAAATGAATAACTTCTTTATCTAACACTGTAGACGACATTGCAGAACATAAGTGAAGATGTGTTGGCAGTGATGGACAACAAAAACCCAACAATTAAGCAACAAACGTCCCTTTTCATTGCAAGAAGCTTCCGTCACTGCACACCTTCTACTCTGCCAAAAAGCCTGCTGAAACCTTTCTGTGCTGCACTTCTCAAGGTAAAGCAGGAGGAGTTAGTACTTCTCTGCCATTGACTTGAGCACTGCTGTGAAGTGTTAAATTGTTCTGGGAGAAAGACCCTTCTGGTAGTGCAAGCACTAAGGAGTTCTTGTGTACTATGGAGCCATCAGAATCAATTTTGACTGATGTCAAACTTGAAAATGACTGTTAGTCATGGGAACAGTTTAGTCTCCTTTTTCTTATTTTCTTAGAAACTGAAGACTCACCAAGTTTATAATAAATTAAGACAGTGATTTGTAGCTATTAAACTTCTGGGCACTATGTCGCTTGCTTCTTGGAGACACCTCTAGCAAGCTTTTGTAGGAATGCCACATATCATTTACCATTAATAGAAGAACCATCATTGATTCGTACACTGCAGTTACACTAGAGCGTAAATGATAATGATGTCTACTTTTTTCTCATTGCAAAATAGCCCTTTGCTTGTTATGGGGAGTATCACTGTCTTCAAAAATTGAGATTTGAACAGGATTGCAGAACTCCAAACTCCTTGTGAACTTCTGTGGTGTTGCAGTATTTATTAAAGCATGTGTGTTTTCCTCCTTGTGTGAAAGATCCAAAGATGTGAAACTGCGTATGTCTGAGAAACAGGAGACCGGATCAGTACATAGGAAAACAGAAGTGAAAGCCAAGCTTTTTCTTTCTGCAGTGGAATGTTAAGGATTATTCTGTAGCAGATGTAGACTTTTAAAAAGGGGAGGGGATTTATACAGAAGATGGATTTAAAAACCTGTTTAGATATGAGCTGCAAGTCATATGATACAAGTTGTCTTTCTCTGCAGCATATCAATGATTCTGCTCCTGAAGTGAGAGATGCTGGATTTGAAGCATTAGGCACTGCCTTGAAAGTGGCTGGAGAGAAAGCTGTGAATCCTTTTCTAGCAGATGTAGACAAACTAAAGCTTGATCGGGTAAGTTTGTTGTTGTTAATGTTGTTTTTTAAAAAAAAAAGTTACTTTCGGCACAGGCTTCTGAATTTATTATTTTTTTTTGTTAAGTACTGATGTTGCAGGGGATCTGAAAAATCTCTTGTATCTTGCTATGTAATCAAACGCTTTCTTTTACTTCCACTACCTAAAATGCATTAGTATGTTAATGTAGCACCTTTTCATTATGTAAAGTATTTGTTTGGCTTCAAGGCTGTATTATCTATGATGTGGGTTGTGAGGTTTGATGGATTACTTTTTTTGGTGGTGGTTGGTTGTGTATGAGGCTTTGTTTCATTGTGTTTGAACACTTTCTCTGTCTGAAACAAAGTTTAGCGTTTTCAGGTCAAAAGCACATGGTTTGATTCTCTATTATTAGACAGGATTTGTTATTAAAGACTTACTTTCCAGTAACAAACTTTTAATGATTTTGCATAAGCTGACAGGTTTGTTTGATTGAATGATCATTTTATAATTTAAGATGCTAAGAATTAGCCTTTAGAGCATCTATAAGTGTTGGGGAGCAGTGTCAATGCTTTCTATGTGTGTAAACACACTTCATTTTGAACTAAGAAAATTATTCTAGCAATATAAAGATGACTGATGCCATTGACTGATTAACACTCCTACTGTAAGGAACACAGGATAACAAAGGTTTATAAAGTAAAGAACTTAAACTCTTCATGTTTTTTCCAGAGTAGTCAACTTTGAGCCACGGCTGTTGAAGGGACACTCTGTATCCCATTGTGGTAGCTAAATAGCTTTCTTCTTTTTCCCCTGCTTTTCTTTCTCTCTCTCTCT
>WHYT01016192.1:146937-159363 GCA_009806455.1 Tetrax tetrax
GTGAGTATTCTGCTGTTCTCTGAAATACAAAATCCTCTCTATTATACCTTCAGTTAATCAGTTCTTCAGCTACTAGAGAGGTTTTCACTGCAGTTGGTTTAGTTTGTTGGAGGTTTTTTTTTGTTAGGACAAGGGAAAGCAATGCATTTAAATGAACGGAATTCGTAACTGATTAAATGGATGTTCAGTATATTCTGGTAAACACACCTGTTCTTCAGGCTGGTACTGTGCCATGTAAGACAGTAAACAATAAATCATGCTCATGTAATAGGGTATATCATATTGTCCCTGATCTGGGAACAAATGAAAAAAGTAACAATTTGGCTACTTCTTATGTAATGCATGATTTGCTGAAGGTGTCTGGTGTTAAAAGCCTGAGAATACAATATTCAGGAGTTTACATTGAAATCTGAAGTAGAATACAGTAATAATTAAATGAACTAATGCAGGTTTATTCTGTGCTGTTCATATTAAGTTACATTTCAAGAAAATGACTGAATTCTGAATGTTAATTGAGCATCTACCTGTCTTTTTAGTAGGGAACAAGGTAAACTAAACTCTCTGTAAGTCAAAAGCAACAAAAACTATTAAAGCTTTACTAGATGCATCTGCAAGTATTGTGAACTGTCAGTTATATTTAGTGTTGCTTAGAGTGAATAGTTTCCATTATATATCCAGTTTATATTGCTAGTGGAAAATGAGTATACGCTTCCTGAATGTGATACAACCACCAGTGAAACAAGGGAAGTTTTTATCTCTTTTCATATACTAAATAACTTTAATTCTTCATTTTGCTAAAATGGATGCAGATGATATGTCTTCTCCCATCTGCCATTATCAACCACTGATTCATTTCTGTGAATGTTTATTCAGACTTCATACCAAAGTATCTTGCAATTTTGAGGTTACTTCTGCTTGACTCTAAGTAGATAGTGGCTACTCAGGGTTGGTTTTGACTGCGCAACCTACCATACTTTTTAGAGATTACTTTCCTGTTGCAGTACAGTTTAGCAACTTCCTAAATTCATAAGGCCCCTGAACTATAATCCATACAAAATCTTTCAACCTACAGGAGAAAACTCTTTTTGTATTTTGTGAATGCACCACAGTGGAAGGGTCGTTCCAGTATATTACCTGTCCTTAAGACTGCCCTCCTCGAAAGGGATACAGTGGGATGTAAACCTTGTTCTGATCTATTTGCAGATAGAAGTATGTGAAGAGAAAGCTGCTGCTGTCCTTCCAGCATCTTGTATCCAGCAGCTGGACAGTGGTAACTGGAAAGAGAGACTTGCCTGCATGGAGGAATTTCAGAAGGTATGTTTTCAGCAGTTCACAAGAATAGAGGAAGGTAGGAAAAGAAAAAGAAAAGAAAGCGATAATTTATTCTGCTTTTTAGGCCTCATAACTCTTTTAAGAGTTACCAGTAGTAGTGATATGACAGTGCTTCAGATGAATTAAACAATACTTGCAAAAGACCAGTGGCTTGTGTGGTTTAAATTGGCTCTTATTTCACAGTAGTGGAGTAAGTAATTTAGTTTAATGTAGATAGTTAATGTAGACGTTTATATGTGGATTGAGGATGCGTAGAGGTCTTTTTAAAACACTGAGCTTAATCATCAGCTTTTAAAACACATAAAGCTTAATCTCAGAGATAACAAGGTTTAACCAAAATGTTTTGCAATGACTGGGCAAAAACAGTTGCAAGTAATCTGTGCTGATTGCATGTTAGGCAGCAATTAATTTAGTACTAAAATTTCAGTTGGCAAATAGCTGATATTTGAAGCCTTATACAATACCAGCAGTCTTCACAGCTGGTGGTAAGTGCTTCATGTAGTCACAAACAAAAAAAGCATCATGTGTCACTCAGATGTGAAGCCTGGCTTTCTTCCCATGGTATCTCAAAGGTCATAAGACCTTTGAGAGTTCACATCCAAAAAGGCATCAGCTGTAGATGTACAAATAGTTCATACTGCTACACCATTACGGTTGCAACTGAGTTTTAGTATTATAGTGGAAAAAGTGACTAATTTAAATTGTGAAATGGTGATGGGCTGCACTGACATGCTGCTGCAGAAGCCAGCTTTATTCAAGTGTGAAGATGTTACAGTTTCAGTGGAATGGATAAGCCTAACAACGAGTAAAAGCAGTAATTTAATTACGTTCAGGCTTAATCTGTACTGTGTAGTCAGCATTCCAATGTGAAAGGTGCACAGAATATTTAATCTTAAAGGCAGCTTGGCCCCTTTTTTAAGTTAAGTCTTAAATTCCCGGGGCTGGAATTGGCTAATAGTGGTTTTAAGGATACTTGTTAAAGGACACGTGAAGCGTAGCAATATGAATGCTGTAGTTGAAATGTTGGCTCAGTACCTGTAAAATGGGCTCCTTGTAAAAGTGGGTCTTGTAGTAAGTTAAATTTTCTTACGCTGGGAGTTTCTGCAACTTAATTCAATAGTAAAAAAATATTTACAGGACAGTTGAGGTAACTTCTGTTTGTATTGTGAGTTTTGTATCACTTGTGACCTACTGGCTAACTTAATGTTTCTCCTTTAGGCTGTTGAGCTTATGGAGAGAAGTGAAATGCCTTGTCAAGCTCTAGTAAGAATGCTGGCCAAGAAACCTGGTTGGAAGGAAACAAATTTTCAGGTAATACATTATTGTTCAGTAACTAACTGTCTGGTTTTGTTACTTAATGTAAGCTGTGTTTCCAACTAAAATGCTGTAGTTGCATATATGTCATTGGCAGTCCTAGCAGCATGACCGCAGTTGTCTGTAGTCAGTGAGCATATAAACTCTGAAATTAGATTTTATTTCTGCTGATGGTTGAGACTTGGAGACAACATTTGAAGATACCTATATGTACGTGTATGTGTATACATGTGTGGATATATATATGTGCATGTGTATATATAAATTCTAAAAGTAGATAATGGTTGCCCAGTATTGTTGATTGTATATGTCTATATTCATATAGATATGAAAATATGTATTTCTGTGTATATGCACAAACCATATATATACAAATGTATGTATATAAAATATACTTATGTACACAAACATTGTGTTTGTATGAACTCAAACACTTATATATTTGAATGTATATATACATTTGTGTGTATGTGTACATGTTTTATGTATACATTTGTGTTTACCCACAAACCCATATATTTATTTTTTAATATATCTATAAATACACAGACTAAAAAACTTGGTCTAAAATACATGAGAACGTGAATAACTTCCTTGCTGTTATGGACGTTCCAGGTGATGCAGATGAAACTGCATATAGTTGCATTGGTTGCACAGAAAGGGAACTTCTCCAAAACTTCAGCCCAGGTTGTGCTAGATGGTCTTGTAGACAAAGTTGGTGATGTGAAATGTGGGAGTAACGCGAAAGAAGCTATGACAGCAATAGCCGAGGCTTGTCAGTTGCCATGGACTGCTGAGCAGGTGAGTGAGTAGCAAAGGTAGTATTTCAGTAAATAAAATCAAAAATATTATGTGGGATGTTCTTTCAATCTGAGGAGTAAATCCTAAATCTTTGATTTTTCTCTGTTACCTTGTGAGCAAACAAATCACTTTCGGGCATCTCCTAAGGCAGAAGTTAAATACAAGTTCCTCCAAAAGAGGAAATAATGGGTAGTAAATCAGTATTCTCCTGAAATGCCGCCAAAGCAGGTACACATCTGTAATGGAGGTATCTCTTTAAGTACTTCAGGAACTTCTGGTTCACTTCAGTTGCAATCATATTCTACTACAGTGATGCAACAAGTTTTTCCTTGTATGTTACCCTTGTATGTTTACTTGCAGGGCCCTGTGTTTTTTGCAGATGTCTTCACTTCTTTTTTACAGTGCTTTGTCACCTGGTTTGCCAGTGAAAATTTACGCTTAATTCTCTTCTGTTCCAGGTTGTGGCTATGGCTTTCTCTCAAAAGAATCCTAAAAACCAGTCAGAAACTTTGAACTGGCTTTCAAATGCAATTAAAGAGTTTGGCTTTTCTGGGTACGTCTCTTAAGTAAATTGCTAAGAGAAACTTGAATTCGAATATTTCTAATCTAGGACTAAGAATCTGTTTTTCTCTGTCAAATTGGTCTGAAGAGGGTCGCTGCAAGTGCATTTTAACTCTTGTTCCATAAACTCTGGCGCTAGTTTTGTCAGGTGCTTTTCTAGCTCTACATGTGTAAATGAAAGTATCTGGCATTACTAATAGGATGGGACAGTATTACATTACTAGATGCTTTATTCATCACTTGGCCTTCTCAGAAGAGCATTTTCTTAAACCCTATATGCTATAGGAGTGAGCTGGGCAAGGAGCTGTGGTATAGCATGTCTGTTGTTCCTGTTCTACTTGGATACACCTGCACCATGTGGATCACTGTATTTTATAGTTTAAAGAAACAAAACCTGACAGCTTGCAGAAGAGTACATACCAGCATGCTTATTACTTGGGAGAGATTTTGAGGCTGGTTTCAGGATGAAGTTTTGTCCAACAAAATAGCCATTATTGCATCCACTGCTGTGAGGGTAAGAGATGGATTCTCAGTCAGAACCACAGATAGCCTCCCTTAATTTTTAATCACCAATCTCTTCACCGAATATAGTCAAGCGTATGTAATATGGTTTGCTCCTGAGAACAACATTTCTAAGCAGTGAAGACTTGAAATATTAATTTATTTGACTACTTGGGCAGCTACTATGCCTGTCCAAGTGGCTTCGCAACTATTAGATAGTAGCATTGATTAGGTGTGGGAAATAAAGTCTCTTCTTCAGCAAATTCCCCCAAAAGTATATATTTCTAGTAGGGTGATCTGTGTGTAGATATGACACTAGAACGGTGTTTTAGGCTGCACAAAGGAAGCTTCTGTGATTGCCTGTTTTCTCTTCTATTGAATTCAGTGGTGGTATAGAAGATTTTGTAATCTAAACCTTCCTTTCTTTCTCTTGTAAATTTCTTTTTGAAATTTCTGCATTTTTCTGGAAGATCCTGACATGGACTAACAAAAATAACCCACTCACCTTTATTATGTAGCCATATATGTAAGTGCTTAAAACGATTCTAGACTCATCCCTTAGGATTTCAGTCCTAGCAATCACGTGGGTGATGTAGTTTAAGAAACTTTTCAGCTGTAATAACAGCAGTCTTTGATATAAATTCTTATGTTTACTGTATTGATTTTCATAGTAGTTTTCAAACTGATCTCTTCTAGTAGTTATCTAAATAGCTACCATCTCCACTGTACCTGTGATGTTATTTTATAAATGTAAATGTCTTCTGCTTGTAAGTTGTTCTCAGCGCATTTTTTTTTCCTTTAGCATATTGTGATGATTTTGTTTCTTGTTGGTGCTTCTTGTGTTTTGTTTTACTTATGGGGGATATCTTTTTCCTGCAGACTGAACGTCAAAGCTTTCATCAGTAATGTGAAGACAGCTCTTGCTGCAACTAACCCAGTGAGTAAATTTAGAATTTCAGTCCAGAATTATTATCGCTCTTTAATTTGAAGACTGAGTGCTTTTATTCTCTTTCTGGCAGGCTGTAAGGACTTCTGCTATTACTTTGCTGGGAGTCATGTATCTCTATGTGGGACCTCCTTTGCGAATGTTTTTTGAGGATGAGAAGCCAGCTCTTCTCTCCCAGATAGATGCAGAATTTGAAAAGGTATGAAGTGTAGCTCTATTACTACCAAGCATCACTAAAACTACTTGGAAACTTCAGTAGCTGGAATCTGTAGTAATATTGTGATCTAACCTGTGTTTTTGTAAGTGAACCAGATTTTTTTTTAAGACAGCTCACCAATGCAGCTCCAACCTCATTATGTTTAAACTATGTCAATAGTCACTTTTTTCATTATGAACTTCAAAAGTTTCTGGGTTTGTTTGAATAGCTTAACGTTCTAGAAGTCTGTTGGTCTGAGAAAACGCATTTATATCATGCAAGTGCTTCTATTTTTCATTTCAAATGAAAAATTGTACAATAGCTGTTTCGAACTTTTGTATTGCTTGCAGATGCAAGGGCAGACAGCACCAGCCCCAACTCGTGGCATTTCCAGACACACTGTGGGAGGTGGGGATGATGGTGAGGAAGAGGAACAGGAGGATGTTGGGAATGATGTTGTGGATCTCTTGCCAAGAGCAGATATTAGGTAGGTTTGGATTCTACAACCTGAAGACATACTTCCACTACAGTTCAAAACTTTGTGTTTATAAACACTTTCTAAGCAGAAATCCGTGGTGTTAAGCACTCAAATACCAAAAGACACATAACGAAGAAAATTGACTTTTTACCTTTTTAATCTTACAGTGATAAGATCACAGCTGAACTAGTGTCTAAGATTGGAGACAAAAACTGGAAGATCAGAAAGGAAGGTCTAGATGAAGTGACAAGCATAATAAATGATGCTAAGTTCATACAACCAAACATAGGAGAACTTCCGGCTGCTTTGAAGAGTCGTCTCAATGACTCCAATAAAATCTTGGTATGTTATAAAATCCCGTTTCAGCTGTTTCAAGCTTAGAACTTCAGGCAAACTATGATTTCTGAACCTTGCTTATTGCTCAGTCTGTTAGAATGTCATGAAATCAACAGCTGGAAAACAGTGAGCTGTGTATTTCTAGGTCATATATTTGCCTATTTTTATAGATATTTGTCTTTGCTTTGTATTTAAAAAAAAAAAGCCTTCAAAACAGATCTCTCTACTATCTTTACTCTGAATGTAATGTAAGCCAACCTAAAAAAACTAACCAACAAAAAGTTTGAATAACTGCTCTGCTTATGACAAAAGGAAGTGTCCCTTGTTTGAAATATTTTTAGTTGAACTTTAATTTACTCAGATAAATTATTTCTGTATTCTATCTGTGTGATGAATTTGAAGTCTGGAATAGATATTACTGAGTAGGCATTCTAAAGTAAAAGCTTAGGCTTACAGCAGTGTTACTTTCCCCATATGATTTGGAGTTCTGTGCACTTGGTTGTAACAGTGTCTTATTTAAAGCCTTTCTGTTTATGTGCAGGTGCAACAAACACTAAGCATTCTTCAGCAGCTAGCAACAGCAATGGGCCCCAATATCAAACAGCATGTGAAAAATTTGGGTATTCCTGTCATTACAGTCCTAGGAGACAGTAAGGTAGGACACTCATCAAGATACCTTTCCTTTTCTGCTGCTCACTATCTGAGCTATGCCTGAGAATAACTGTTGTTGTTTGGACTTGCTTTTGAGAGGTAGATGGTAGTTACAAGTTTTTGGAAAGGTTCTTGCCTACTTGTTATCCAAATATGAATGTGTTCCTGAATACATATTCTGGCTGAGATGTATTCTGCTGCTTGTAAATAAATCTAGTCATTGTCATAATTCAGCTTTCAAATTAAATGTAGTGATTGTATGCATAGTTCTAATTCTGAAAATACACTGCTTTTGATGCTAATCAAGTTTGCTTGATACAGTTGCTTGTAGAGCTTTTGTTCTTTTACCATATCAGTGTGCATTCCGGTGTACACTGGAATTTTGTCTTTGTGTCACTGTGTAGGAGACCTTTGAACCGTATGTGGAAATTTTTTCCTAATATCTGATCTAAATTATCTCCCTCAAAATAGAGGGAGATAGATTTAGATCAGATATTAGGAAAAATTTTTTTACAGTGAGGGTGGTGGAACACTGGCACAGGTTGCCCAGAGAGGTGGTGGATGCCCCATCCCTGGAAACGTTCAAGGCCAGGTTGGATGGGGGTCTGAGCAACCTGATCTAGTCATAGATGTCTCTGCATCTTGCAGGGGGATTGGACTAGATGACCTTTAAAGGTCCCTTCCAACCCCAAACTATTCTATGATTCTATGAAACAGGACACTCAGAACTGACATTGAAGCTTGTATAATGTCATTGTCAAGCTTGTCGAGATGCTATTGCAAAATCAAAGCTAGGACCACAAGAAAGAGCTATTTGAGGCAATGGAGGAAGGACACTTGGGAAGATGCCAATGTCCTGTGCCAGAAGTCACAGGCAATTATCAGAGGTCGCATACTTCAGGTGTCTGTACTCTGAATGTGTGTAGGAAAAAGAGCAGAAATTGGATCTCTGTGTCCCAAGAAATGGAAGGACTAGGACTGGTCCTAGGGCTAGATAAAAACTTACTATTTTCTCATTAAAAGTCTTAAAGAACTGATGATTAAGTTGAATTCTTCTGTTATTAACCAACTATCTTGAGGAAACAGCAAGCTCTTTTCACTTCCACATACGTGGTTTAAGGATAAGACTGACTGTGCTTAATTTGTACTGTTACTAAAATGCATAATACTGGTGTTACATGTAAGCATTATAATACTGACAGAGGATTGTATGCTTAATTAAACATCGTTACAGTAGTAACTTTTTTGATGTGCTACAAAATTTACCCAGTTTATTCAATTGCTAGAGTTTTGGAAGATGAGCGTCCTTTCTGGGCCCTCCTTCAAAATGTTGATAGTGGACCCATTGAGTAGTTGAGGAAATCAACAGCTTGTAGGATGAATGGAGACAAATTAAGTTTGGGTGATGGGAACCGAAGTCTCATGAGAAAGGCTGATGAGCATTTATTTACCTGCAGCATATGATTGTTTCTTTTCCTCAATGAGATAAAGATGGGACAAGTTACTTGCAAGGGTGCTAACTTTTTGTTTAGATAGATGCCTGGATGTTACCTTTGCATTTAAAATTGACTTATACTAAAGCTAAATTAGTCTGTTAATGTTATCAGCTTGCCTCAGAAATTCAGCCTACAAGAGTCATACATGTCTGTACTGATGATGTTTTGAAGAATGATGGCTCTTAAGTATTCCATCTGACTTCTCATACCTTCATATAGCTGCTTCAAAAATGGTGCTGTACTAAATTTTGCTTGGAAAAAAAAAAAACCACTAAAGATTGAAGTTGGTAGGAGTTAGAGGGTTCCCCTGTTCCTGAGTTGACTTTTGCTCATGTGTCCTAAGTAAGACAGCATTAATAACAGGCTCCACAACACACTTGCCTTGATGCATGACTGTGCTCATCTATGTGAAGCGTTACATAAATCACTAACCTCATTCTTTAGCTTGTTTGAGAGTTGAGACTCCCAAAATTCTCATCAATGAATGGCAGCAGATACAAAGTGCTTTTAAAGATACCCTTTCTCCCTCTTTATTAAACTTAATTTTTTAAAATTATAGTAGATAAATACAGTGTCTGATTTGGTGATTTCTGCAGCTGATACCGTCACTAAAATGAAATTCTTCTGAATCTTAGACTTCTCAAGCAGTGAATAAAAATGGATATTTTGAAACCTGTGATGAAGCTTTTTGCTTTCATTGGAAGGGTGAATCTATTGTGTCTTCTGTTGTAATCTTCTGACCCCACTTTAGGACTATTCTCCTTAAATCTTGTTCTTACTACAGAATAATGTTCGTGCTGCTGCACTAGCAACTGTGAACACCTGGGCTGAACAAACAGGCATGAAAGAGTGGTTGGAAGGGGAAGACCTGTCTGAGGAGCTCAAAAAAGAAAATCCTTTCCTAAGACAAGAGGTAGGCTTCTCTTAAGTAAACTTCTTATGTGTGTCTAATCAAAATAACCTTACTTGCTATGGACTGTGGTTATCTATGCAGACTGAAATGACGCAATGCTACTATTACATGAGTAAACAAGCAGCTGTGTCTTCATACTGACATAAAATTGTTAAACCTTAAAAGGCTAATAACGAGCTTTCTTCCTGCATGATAGCTGTCCCTCAGATTTCAGTACGTCCGAAATGAAACTTTTGTCTGCTTTGATCAGTATTTTAAGAGCTATTGTGTTTTCTTTCAAATTAACCACCTGGTAATGAAGACCAGAAGTGAAGTGGAGGCATTAATATGTTTGAAGTTGATGAAAGTGCAGCTGAAATTCTGATGTTACTTTTAAAAGGAAGAAAGAGCCTGTGCAGTCTTAAGAGCCCAGGCTCCAACTTCTAAGACAGCTGTCTGTTAACGTATTATACTTAATTTTAAAAATTTTTTAATTGCTGACACAACAGTTGATGTTGGTTAAGAATATTTGTCTGAACAAAGGTTGGGTTGGGGTTTTTTTTCCTGCTTACATAGAAATATGTGAAGAACTACTATTCAGGCTCTTGTGGCCTGACAGAGCACTTTGAGTGCTGATTAAAAAACTTTTATTTTAAAACTTCATTTCAGCTTCTTGGTTGGTTGGCTGAAAAGTTACCTACCCTGCGTTCTGTTCCTTCTGATCTACTCTTGTGCGTGCCTCACCTCTACTCTTGCCTTGAAGATCGTAATGGGGATGTGCGTAAAAAGGCACAGGATGCCCTGCCATTCTTTATGATGCATCTTGGTTTTGAGAAGATGGCAAAAGCCACCAGCAAGCTGAAGGTATCTGTCATTAAGATTTGATAATATGACCTTGAATGAGTGGATATTAACAAGTCACACTCATAATCTCATGATATGCTGTCTTGAGTCATGTAAGCTTGTCTGCTTTCAGAGGGTCTGAAAATAGCATCAGGAGGCTGAGTTAGTCTTTCTGAAGTAGAGTAAGCTCTATGGCTGCCACAGATTTATCGCTTCAGGAGCCTGACACTTATTCACTCTGTTTTTCTTCTGAAAAAAATCTGTCTGCAGATAGCTTCCATAATAGTTACTGTCCAACTGTATGCCTTTGAAGACAAGCTTTAAGATGGCCTCTAGCAATTTGGTGTATCTTATGGACTGTTGAGTGCTGAATCACTGTTAGGGCACTCCATTAATGTCATAGGGCTGCTCATCTGGAACAGATTGCTGGTTCACGTGTTTCCCATAGGTCTAGCAGAGCAACTTCATGGAAATCTGTTTTATCTTAGAATGAGAAATATCTGAAAACATCGATGTTTTAAGATAAGCTTCCTGGAAGATGCTAAACAGAGAATAGCTTGTTTTAAACTACTGTTATTTTCCTTCTCTGTGGCAAGTGTTAGTAACCAGTATCACTAATCTTTCCAAATTTATCACTTTTTTTTTTTCCTCTTCTATTCTCTAGCCAACTTCCAAAGACCAGGTACTGGCCATGCTTGAGAAAGCCAAAGCCAACATGCCAGCCAAACCAGCTCCTCCTGCTAAAGCATCTTCCAGAGTGGGAGGGGGAGCAGCTCCAGCCAAATTCCAACCTGCAGCAGGTAACCTCTCTTATGCTCTGGGAAACTACTGAGAAAAGGGTGAATTTCTAAGCTATTTGATATGCCAGAGGAAGAAGCATACTTAGCAGGAGGAAAGGAATTCAGCATAGTTAGGGTTACACATAGCTGTGTGATCTAGTGACTTCTGTCTGCAGGTCTGCTCTTACTTGCAGTTGAGTCAGCTTCCAATGTAGGAGGGTTTTTCTTTTCCACACAACAATCTGTCAGCTCCTCTTTGAAAATACCTGCTTGGTGTTTAAGTTAAAACCCAGGGACTAACAGGGTTTTATTTTTTTATAATGCTAATCTAATTTTAACATAACACTTATTAATGTTTTCATATTAATTTTTATCTGGACTGTTTCCTCAATATAGTTCACTGTGGGGCTACCAGAGTGCTTGTGCTGACACAAAAGAGGGTAACAGGATTAAGGGACAAGCAGTTTGAAGACAGTCCTGCCTTGTCTCTCTGCTGGGCCTAGTCTGCATGCTCAAACTGGGTGCAACTACAGCTCTAGACAGTGTATGTGTGTGTGCATTTTTAAATTGTTTTGATAATGGCAAACTTGCTAACATTCTGATTTTAATTATGAAAAGTTTCTATGCGAACATGGAATTTAAGGAATTCCTTATGTTCATCAGAAATCCTCAGACATCTGTATGATAAGTGTATAGCATCCTTGAACAGTTTTTCTTCTATCCGAAGAATGGAAAACTGTGCTGACCTAAAATGGGCTTACTGGTAGTTTGAAATGGTCTATTGTTTCTCCAGCACTTGCTGAAGATTTGGGGTCCAATACCACGGAATCCAAGCCGGATCCCAAAAAAGCTAAAGCAGGAGGGGCATCCTCTAAAGCTAAGGTATGTAGATTTCACTTCATACCAAAATCAGTTCTTTGGAGTTAATGGCTATAGTCTGTTAATGTATTACAGGTAGAAGAATATAGCCTAGAGACTGCTTTTACTGAGAATCTTTGCCATCTGAAATGGCAACTGTTCCCATATGACTGACTTAACCAATACTTTATTCGTTACCTATTTAATTCTTAGTCTGTGTTGTCAAAAATGCAGTCTTGTGAGCAGCTCAGTCCATGTTGTAAATCTACTTGGCCTCCTTGATTTTGAATTTGGGGTTAGGTTTTTCCGTTGTTTTGTGTTACAGTAATTGTTTTTGCCTTTAACTTTAAAATTTGTCCTGTGTGTATAACTGGAAAAAAAAAAAAAAAAAAAAACAACAACAAAACAAAACCAAAAACCTAAATTTTTCTACAGTCCCACT
>WHYT01016192.1:159383-170483 GCA_009806455.1 Tetrax tetrax
TTAAGTACTGATGTTGCAGGGGATCTGAAAAATCTCTTGTATCTTGCTATGTAATCAAACGCTTTCTTTTACTTCCACTACCTAAAATGCATTAGTATGTTAATGTAGCACCTTTTCATTATGTAAAGTATTTGTTTGGCTTCAAGGCTGTATTATCTATGATGTGGGTTGTGAGGTTTGATGGATTACTTTTTTTGGTGGTGGTTGGTTGTGTATGAGGCTTTGTTTCATTGTGTTTGAACACTTTCTCTGTCTGAAACAAAGTTTAGCGTTTTCAGGTCAAAAGCACATGGTTTGATTCTCTATTATTAGACAGGATTTGTTATTAAAGACTTACTTTCCAGTAACAAACTTTTAATGATTTTGCATAAGCTGACAGGTTTGTTTGATTGAATGATCATTTTATAATTTAAGATGCTAAGAATTAGCCTTTAGAGCATCTATAAGTGTTGGGGAGCAGTGTCAATGCTTTCTATGTGTGTAAACACACTTCATTTTGAACTAAGAAAATTATTCTAGCAATATAAAGATGACTGATGCCATTGACTGATTAACACTCCTACTGTAAGGAACACAGGATAACAAAGGTTTATAAAGTAAAGAACTTAAACTCTTCATGTTTTTTCCAGAGTAGTCAACTTTGAGCCACGGCTGTTGAAGGGACACTCTGTATCCCATTGTGGTAGCTAAATAGCTTTCTTCTTTTTCCCCTGCTTTTCTTTCTCTCTCTCTCTCTATTTTTTTTTATTTTTTTTTATTTTTTTTTTCTCCTCCCCTCCCTTCCTAACTGCTTGTTAGATTAAAGAGTGTGCTGAGAAGGTAGAACTGGTTTATGGTAAAAAGACAGGAGGAGCTGCTGAGAAAAAAGAAGGCAAGCCTGTTGCTGGAAAGACCCCTGCTCTTTCAGGGACTGGTGGAGATAAAGAAACAAAAGATGCAGCAACCAAACCAGGACCACTGAAAAAAGCACCTGCTGTGAAGGTAAGGGAGGCTACCGAGAGATTGTCTGACAATCAGTTGTCTGTTATTGCATTGAATAGTTACTTATTGAAGATCAAAAGTGACGTGTTTAACATCTCCTTCCCCTGAGGAATTGCTGTCCTTCTGTAGGAGTAGGTGAGCCCAACAACAAAAAGTCTGGGACTTTCTGAGAATGTACTTGATGAAATCTCATTTTTTAATAATACAAACTGTCTTGTCTCTTATCAATATCAGATTTTGATATTGAAGTAGTGATAGACCACTGTAGGCATTCAGAAGAGCCTCAGCTATTGTAACATTTGTGTGCGCTGTGGTGATAGAGTAATATTTGGCTGAAGTCAACATTGCTTCTTGTAACTAGCAAGGTTACCGCTGAAGCATTGAGTATTCTCTTTAGTGTTATTTTTAGTTTGTTACCATAAATAATTTGAACCATTAGCCTGTATAGCCTGTATTACTTTAAAATCATTATTTGGATTTTAAAAATTGACCTAAGTAGCACAATAGATGGTATTTGTAATACCCTACTTATTTCTCCAGGTGGGAAACCTGGAAGTGAATAGTAGAGTGGATTTTTTTTTTTTTTTTTTTTTTTTTTTTTTTTTTTTTTATTCCTCCCATCCTCTTAAAGCACTTGGAGAGTGAAAAAGATGGAGTCATCAGCTGCCTGGATCTGATCTTAAAATGGCTTACTCTGCGGTTCTTTGATACCAACACAAGTGTTTTGATGAAAACACTTGAATACCTTAAACTGCTTTTCAATTTGCTGAGTCAAGAAGAATATCACCTTACTGAAAATGAAGCATCCTCTTTCATTCCATACCTTATCCTAAAGGTACGGTTCACTTTGCAGAAACTAATCTTATTTTTCCTGAGGAATATAGCAGGATACTGTCAAACACTGTAACATGTTCATTCCAAATACATTGTGAATGGCATTAAATCCAGTTGGTGACCAGTCAAAAGTGGTGTTCCCCAGGACTCAGTATCAGGGCCAGTTTTGTTCAGTATCTTTATCAATGATCTGGATGAGGCAATCAAGTGCACCCTCAGTAAGTTTGCCGACAACACCAAATTGAGCTGGGGTGTTGATCTAGTTGAGAGGAGGAAGGTGCTACAGAGGGATCTGGACAGGCTGAATTGATGGGCTGAGGCCAGTTGTACAAGGTTCAACAAGGCCAAGTGCCAGGTCCTATGCTTGCATCACAGAAACCTCATGCAACACTACAGGCTTGGGAAAGAGTGGCTGGAAAGCTGCCTGGCTGAAAGGGACCTGGGGGTGTTGGTCGACAGCCAGCTGGATATGAGCCAGCAGTGTGCCCAGGTGGCAAAGGCAGCCAACAGCATTCTGGCTTGTATCAGAAATAGTGTGGCCAGCAGGCCTAGCAAAGTGATTGTCTTCCTGGCACTGGTGAGGCCACACCTCAAATACTGTGTTCAGTTCTGGGCCCCTCACTTATAAGATAGACAGACACTGAGGTGCTGGAGCATCTCCAGAGAGGGGCAATGAAGCTGGTAAAGGGTCTAGAGCACAAGCCTTCTGAGGAGCTGCTGAGAGAATTCGGGTTATTTAGTCTGGAGAAAAAGAGGCTGAGGGGAGACCTTACCATTCTCTACAAATACCTGAAAGGAGGTTGTAGCGAAGTGAGTGTTGGTCACTTTTCTCAAGCAACAAGCAATAGGACAAGAGGAAATGGCTTCTAGCTGTGGCAAGAGAGGTTTAGATTGGCTGTTACGAAAAATTTATTTACCAGAAGGGTTATCAAGCACTGGAACAGGCTGCCCAGGGAACTGGTGGAGTCACCATCCCTGGAGGCGCTTAAGAGATGTGTAGGTGTGGTCCTTAGGGACATGGTTTAGTGGTGGACTTGGCATTGTTAGGTTGACAGTTGGACTCGATCTTAAAGGTCTTTTCCAACCTAAACGATTCTATCATTCTCTGTTGCATATTTGACTTTAAAAGCCATTTACCAAAAAGGATTCTTGCATTGAGAAAAACTGGCTTTTCTAACGTTTCATGAGACTGTTGAAAATAGTCTGTATTTCTTCTTCTTTTTTTTTTTTTTTTTTTTTTTTTTTTTTTTTTTTTTTTTTTTTTTTTTTTGACCCTTACATTAGGTAGGAGAGCCCAAAGATGTAATCCGCAAGGATGTACGTGCCATTCTGAACAGGATGTGTCTTATCTATCCAGCCAGCAAGATGTTCACATTCATCATGGAGGGAACAAAATCCAAAAACTCGAAACAACGTGCAGGTGGGAAATGGCGTGATGAATAGGGCAATTACAAAGTATTTGAAATTGGTTTGGCTTGCATCTTGAAAACCCCAGCATAATAATGTTTAGTGGAATGTGAGATTTGCCTATGTATAGCATTTTATGCAAATACTCGTAAGTGTTTGAAGGATTGGGTTTTAAAGCAGTGTCATCTTTTTATTTTTAGTGTCTATGTACCTTCCAAAAATGAGCAATCTGCTAAATTGCTATCGGCATTAGGATTGAGTAGGCTTGTTGTCTTATTGAAACAGCACTGGGGAGAACAGTGACAATACTATTGTCCAAGTGACTAAGGGAATCGGTTAATCTGATTGAGACTTTGGAAAGAAGTGTCTCTACACTGTACATCTTTCTCAGTTTTATTATAGAAATTATTTGTGGTGTGGTGCTGATAGTTCAAACAACTCCCTACTCAGCTTGAGAATATGTCATTCTAATATAACCAGAAAGTTAAATTACATATGTAGTATAGCATTGCGAGCTCACAACTGTCTAAAACAGTGAAGTTAACCATAAAATTGCTCATACATGGTAATGGGAAATCTTTCAAAGAGTATAGTGGTGACTGACAGCTTTTAGATGCTATATCTGTGAAATAGTCTGAACCTTTAGTTTACTCTTCATCTTGTAAATCACCTGGAGTATAGCTGTTATCAGCATTGTGATTGACACTTCCGTACAGTGAATGTTCAAGTTATGCAAGCAACACAGAAATAGGGAGGGCTCTCTCCCTAGCAGCTTTAAACTTGAATGTGCATGTGTCATTTTCTTTCTGTAGAATGCCTGGAAGAGCTTGGATGTCTGGTTGAATCATATGGCATGAATGTATGCCAGCCAACTCCAGGGAAAGCCTTAAAAGAAATGGCAACTCATATTGGTGATAGGGACAACACTGTGCGCAACGCTGCACTGAACACCATTGTGACTGTCTATAATGTTCATGGCGACCAAGTGTTCAAGCTGATTGGAAATGTGAGTGTAACTGGAAATAAGATTTATTTATTCCTCCAAATTCTTAACACTTTTGTAGGGGATTAGCACTGTGCTTGTGATTGGTCATGGTACATCTTGCTGTTGGTGCCAAGAGCACTTTATAATGTTGAAAATAACTTGTTAAACTATAGATACACTAAAAGTTAGTTGGTTAATTCCTGATTGTGGGATATATATTTTTTTTTTATATGTGGTATATATATATTTCATGAATGAAAATCTAAATTGGAAGAAATGCTCAAAACACTGAATTCAAAGGGGATTAAATTCTTTATTAAGAGTAATTTGCTTTGAAGTCAACCACATAGGTAACACTTGTGATTTATAATAGTATTTGGATAACTTGGCCAAAAAAGGTTAGTTGTTTAGACTCCAAGTACTCTTGGGGTTTTGGTTTTTTTTTATGCCCATCTCCTCCAACTGCTTTGCAGTTGAGGTCCGGTAAGTGTGGTTTGTTTGCTTTATCTTATTGCGCTCCAGTGCTAAAGGTCTGTGTCAGTGCTGTGTTGCTTTTTATTGCTTCTGTTTTGTTCTCTGGAAATCAGACTTAGCAGTGTGATCTAAAATGCAGTAAAAGTTAAAGGTGGCAAAACTCAGTTTCCAGACTCCAGCAGTAGAAAGCTAGTTCACTGTTTTGTCTAAAATTACTGTATCTAACAGATTGGGTATACTGAATTCTAACCTGAATCTGTTCTGTTCTATGAATGTGTCATCTTGGTAATGTTTCCAGCAGCACTTAAACTGATTGGCATACAATAAGTATATTAATGCCTGTACTACTTTTTTTGTGATGTTACATGCAGGGATGAGCGGGGAAGCAGGGCTGCCTTTTTTTATTTCCAACTTCCTGAAATGTTGAAATTTAATTCTCATGGAGATAGTTATCAGAGAAAATAAGGATAGCATTAATGCTGCATTTTCATTAACATTTTGGGTTCCCGTCATATTTTAACTATTGTTCAGAGTGCGATCTGCCTTCCCCTCAGTGTTGCATAGTACATTTGCTTTTGGATTTTCAAGGTTAAGAAAAGAACTGTAGCACCTGAACCATTCAGCCCCTTTTAACCATGGCTTTGAGCTTCAGTATGGTCCATCTAGTCCCAGAATTTTTGGCTTTTTAGGAAGGCTTCCAAATTATAGAGATGCTGGAGAGCACTTCCCACAAATCGGCATGGCTGCTTTTACTCAAACGTAGTTATTGATAACCTTCAGTCCTGTAGGTGAATGTGCTTCTTTTCACTGCGTGAGTTGGAGTGTTCAGTTGGCTTGCCTTGTGTTCAGGTTGAATTATGGGTACATTGAACAGGTCAACTGTGACAGGGTCCACAGTGTTAAAGCATTACCTAGACTCCTAACAGGGGGTATAGAAAGGTGGGTGGGGATTTTTTGTTTGGTTTTGTTTTGTTTTGTTTTTTTTTAGCAACATAAGCAACAACTAGAAACGCATCGTGGTACTATAGTTTGAATTCAGCTTTTCTTGGAAATTATGTGGGCTAGAAGTACCTGTATTCAGTATTACAGCTTGTCAATATGGGTTAATTAGCTCCTGAAGTAGCATCTGGCAGTGCAGAGTGGCCCTATTAGATTGCTGCTGGATGGTATTATTGACACTTCCTACTGTGGTATTGGAGAACTTCAGTCTGCAGTAATAAGTGGTATACCTCCTGTAGGTGATAGAGATTTCTAAAATCCATACAGCTTGAATTGAGTGAAAGCATTGTGTGTTACAGCTCTCCGAGAAAGACATGAGCATGCTGGAGGAAAGAATAAAACGATCAGCCAAGAGACCATCTGCTGCTCCAGTGAGACAGGCAGAGGAGAAACCTCAGCGTACTCAGAACATCATCAGTGCTAATGCTAGCATGCTGCGGAAGGGACCAGCTGAGGACATGTCCTCCAAACTTAAGTATGTAGTGATACGTTATGGTCTATAGCCTGCATAGTGTATGTGCTGATATCATGTCTGGCGATGTTATTTTAGTTTTTGTATCATCATCTTTGCATGTTTTGAAAATTGGCCAAATAATATAAAAAAAAAAAGTCTGAACTTTTTTTTTGTCTTGTCTGTCTTGAAATCTTTCTAAATGGTCTTGTGCCTTTTTTCACTGCTTCTCCATGGACAGAATTATGTATCGCACTTATAGGATGTAAGTACTGCCCACTAACTCCTTGGTAGCAAGGCTCTTGTATCTTTCAATTTCTATCCTAGTCATCCTTTCCTGAGGGTGACGGGTTTACCGTGGCCAGTTCTAGGTTATTTACAGGTCTCTGCCTTAAAGCAAAGAAAGAAACCAAAAATACAGATTTCTGCCAAGGTGACTGTAGATCAAACTGCAGGCAGGCATGGCACTTCCTCGCTAGGCAGCTGTTAGCAATATTGGGAGAACATTAAACTTGGTGTCGATTGGACCCTGTTCTTGTTAGGGCAGACATACAGCACAGAACTGGATGAGCATATGTGAATCATAGAGCTTGGGGCAACAGTACCAGAAACAAAAAGCTCTGAAACAGTATTTCTTGCCACTTGCTCATTATCTTGGAATAAAAGTCCCTGTTGAGAGCTGTGTATTTGAACATTTCATTGGAAAAGCTAATATGCAGCACAAGTCATGTGAGGTGCTGGGAGTCCTAAGGTTCAGATGAGTTTGCAAGGTTGCTATGTACTTATGCATTCTATCCATCATTTTAAAAGAAAAAAAAAAAAAACCCACTTATGAGCTTTAACACTTATTCTATTAATGCTATTTTAACCTGTGCTAGGTATCTCAAAATTGAGCCAGTGTGTACCTATCACAGATGCAGGGGGTCTTGTGATGGGGTATAAGAGAAGCTAGGAAGGCAAGTAACTAACAGCTGCTCTTCTGGCCTATAAAAGCTTGTTTTACTAATGAGTAGGGGAAAGGCAAAGGGGATTATTAGGGGGCTTGAATAAAATCAGAACTCCAGTATCTATGCTATTCTATTATGAGAGCTTTAGGGCTACCAGTGGATGCTAGTGCTAGTACTCTTGCTTCTTGTGTTTGTATAATAAACACCTCTCCCCTGGTTTCTATAGCCAAAATCGCAACATGGGCAGTCACTCCGAGACAGCACATACAGTTCCACGGGAATTTCAGCTGGATCTGGATGAAATTGAAAATGACAATGGTACTGTCAGATGTGAGATGCCAGCACTTGTACAGCACAAGCTAGATGACATCTTTGAGCCAGTCTTGATTCCTGAGCCCAAGTGAGTCTAGTTTTAACTCCTAAGTGAAACTCATAGGGTTACTTGAAACCTATTTTTAGAAGCTGAATTGACAATGCTAGTTTCTACATTCAGACTTGTTTACACAAGAAGGTAGTGTCAGCTAATTTGAAGAGATGTCAAAGTGATGGTCTGTTGTACTGTTCTGGAATCTAGAGAATAGTTATTTCTAATGAAAAACCTGACTTCTTATGTGTTTTTAGTTAAATAATCTTGAGTTTGTAAATGCATCATCAGTGTCTTTACAAGTAGTGCAATAGACATGTTAAAGGGAATTATTCCTTCCTTTGAGTATCCTCTGTGAAGAATGAAATCCTTTTCACTTGTCTCTAAACCATCATCGAAATATAGCAGTTCAGTGTGAATTAGAGCTCTCTCTCCAAAGAGTAATGAATCCTGTTTCCTTCAACTGTTTAGAATCCGTGCTGTGTCCCCACACTTTGATGATATGCACAGTAACACAGCTTCTACTATCAACTTTGTCATTTCCCAAGTAGCCAGTGGTGATATAAATACAAGCATCCAGGCTCTGGCACAGGTAAGAGAATTACAGTAGCAACAATCCACACTGTATTAAACTACTTGTCTGCGAGGGTGATGAGTTGCACTGTGGTAGAGCAATCATGTCAGGTGACATGGGCTCTGCTCAGAATCTCCCTGATGACAAAATCAAGTGCACAGGGGCCATCTGACTCGCTTTAGCAATTGAAATTCCACTTGGATTGTGTAGAATAGACTCTTAACTCAAAAGCACTGAGGGGGAAAAAACTTTGTCAACTATCTTGCTACAAGTTTGAAAAAACCAGTTAAATCAGTGAGACTTCTAAATGTAAACAGTTTTACAGACCCTCAGCAAAAGAGTTGTCTTGCCTCATAGGTTTTACGTGTTTCTAGGGTGGCTTTAACTACTTACACGTGTTTTATCCGGAAGATTATATAAAGCTATTTATTCCAGAATTCATAATGCAGTGTTTCATGTTTTCATTTGTGTACAGGATAGGATTGCTGCTCTCGAAAAGATCAATAATTGGTTGTATTGGGATTAGCAATAGAAGTCTGTGGCTACTGATTTCAAGTGAAAGCTTAGAACACAAGTGCCTTGGCAAATGGATTGGTCAGGGCAAGATCTTTCTTATATAAAAGTTTTTAAATTATTGTGCACCATTTGCATTGCGTTGACTTTACTTGGGTGTTTTGTTTTTAAATCTTAGATCGATGAGGTTCTCAGACAGGAAGACAAAGCAGAAGCTATGTCTGGCCACATTGACCAATTCCTAATAGCTACCTTTATGCAGCTTCGGCTGGTCTACAATACGCACATGGCAGATGAGAAGCTAGACAAAGATGAGATAGTCAAACTTTACAGCTGTATTATTGGGAGCATGATCTCGGTAAGACTTTGACCTAAAAGTTAAAGTGAAGAGCAAATAATTTCTGTACAGAAGTTGCAGGAGAATGGAATGTCCGTCCAGAGCTGACCTGTACCTAGGTTACCTTACTGTGGTGTCTTATTTAAGAAGATTTGTTACTAATTGTCTCCTCACCAATGCACCTTTAGAGAAGGAGTAGGGCGTGAGAAATTGGGGAAGGGAAAGGGTCTTATTGTTTCTACAGAATACAGCCACTCTAACAATTTTATTAAGGTCTGTTTTAATATTCCTTACCTTTTGAGTGCTTAGTTGGTGGTCTAAGTGTTTTCAGAGGTCACTCAGTAGAAATAACTTTCTTCCCACATGCATTTTCATTGTTTAGTGCTGGGGGGGAGGGAAATGGTAAACGGTTTGACACTGTAGTCTAGAGAGATCCCTATATTAAAGCATTGTGTACAGGGAGAATTTCTAATATGCTATCTTCAATACGTAGCTATTTCAGGTAGAGAGTCTGGCTCGAGAAGCCTCCACTGGCGTGCTGAAGGACCTAATGCATGGTCTTATTACATTAATGCTGGATCCTCGGGTTGAAGACCTTGAGGAGGGTGAGCAGGTCATCCGATCAGTCAACCTCTTGGTAGTGAGAGTCCTGGAAAAGTCTGACCAGACCAACATCTTGAGGTATATAATGAAAATTACACAATTACTGCTTCTCTTCACCTGTTCCTGAGTGGCTGAGTTTGTTCATTAGTCATCTGTAAGCAAAAAACTACCTCTGTAGAATTGTTTAGCTGGCTAATGAAGAATTGTTACTGATGATCACAATTTGACTGCACAATCTACACAGCTGGAGGCAGGCTAAATGAACCAGCTTAGTATGGTTCTGTGTCCTTTGTAGTTCAGCACACAGCTGTTCAAACTCTTGTAACATACTAGAAAGAAAGAAAGCAAGCTGTTACACCAAGTGATGTAAACTGCTGGACTAGTCTCTGGTGTGGTATTCTGTGGAGAGTGAGCATCTCTTTTGTATGTTGTGCTTTTCCTGTGTAACTATTATAAATTTATTTCTTCTAGTGCTCTGCTTGTTCTGCTCCAAGACAGCCTGCTAGCAACAGCCAGCTCTCCTAAATTTTCAGAACTTGTCATGAAGGTGAGCCTGTAGTAAAGTTTTGAACTTTCTTGGTTTATCTGAATCAACTTAGCTGAAAGAACAGATAAGTTGTTTGGTTTTTTTTTTGAAGTGATCATAACTTGAAATATTTCTAAACTCTTATAATTAGATGTTGTGTATAGTGACTTCATGTATGCCAGGAGGGAGTCTAACACCTGCTAATAGTTTACAGAAGCTCATGAGTGCTAATACAAGCTCCATACAGAGATGAGCAGTTACCTGCTGAGCTTATTTGCTTAGGCATAGCACTGTACTGTAGATTGAAATAGTCTCAGGCTGGAGCTGGCTTGTCTTTTGTCACCTCTAAGGGCAGACAGAGTGAACATGCAAATGTCTGCATTTAAAACATGGGTACAGTCTTTTTATAATACAACACACTTTTGTAACTGGCATGATTTAGATACAGCTTAGGCATTCTTAATGAGGTTAAACCTAAAGAACTTGTGCTGTGTGGAGGTGTACATAGCATATATACATTATCCACTGAAACTTCTTTACACAAAGGATTTGGTCTCCTGTTGTTGATAGAGAAGTCAGCAATACTTTTATGCATCAGCTCTAAAGAAGGATCTGGATACAGTACAGCTAGTTACAAAGAGAAAGTATATACCAGTGGAAGTATAACTCGAGCAGGCAGACAGTGTGTATCTGTATGTGATAGCAGAGTGAAATGACTTGATGATTGTGTGTATCATTCAATGCTTCTTCCTTGAGTTGTCTTGCTTTAAGTCAGCCTCTTGTTCCAGTGTCTGTGGAGAATGGTGCGTCTTCTTCCGGAAACCATTAATAGCATTAATCTGGATCGGATTCTACTGGATATCCATATTTTCATGAAGGTCTTTCCCAAAGAGAAGCTGAAGCAATGTAAGAGTGAGTTTCCTATAAGGACACTGAAGACTCTGCTTCACACCCTGTGCAAGCTGAAAGGGCCCAAGGTCAGAGCAGTCACTAGTCATGTGCTTTTAAATTGGATGTTCATGCAGTCTCTAAAGCTTTTTCCTCTTTTTTTTTTTTTTTTTTTTTTTTTTTTTTTTTTTTTTTTTTTTTTTTTTTTTTTTTTTTT
>WHYT01016192.1:170503-201557 GCA_009806455.1 Tetrax tetrax
TTAGATCTTGGATCATTTAACGATGATAGACAACAAAAATGAGTCTGAGCTGGAGGCTCACCTGTGTAGAGTAATGAAACACTCCATGGACCAGACTGGAAGCAAAGCCGATAAGGATACAGAAAAAGGGGCTTCTCGCATAGTAAGTAGTGTGAATGTGTTGGTACAGAGAGGGAATGTTAGGCAATTTTTTTAAGAAATAAGCTTAATTTTGTGATTGTGGAGTATAAAGTAGTAATTGCATTTCCAACATGCAGCTAGTGTTGGAAATATTCTTCTAGTTTCACTTCTATTTATGGCTGTTTTGGGAACTTGCAGTGTGTTTCTATTACTACGTGAATATTCTGTGCGTATCCCAGGATGAAGGGCTCTCCAGGACATTCAGGTGTGCAGCACAGGTTTTATGCTGTCTGCTACTGCATTTGATCTGCTAGAAGTTAACCCAAAACAGATTTTAAACACTGGCTTCTCAGGAGTCCTACAGCTTGATAATGTCCTTACTTTCGTTCTGTGAGAGCGGTGGCTATGTAAAACTGTGTTTGCTTCAAGGTTTTCTTCATCTTGGAAGCTCTAAACAGCTAGCAAGTCTGAGGGCACTGTGTGTCTAACTTCTCTTCATTTTTATTCACTTTGGTTTAGAAGTCTCCTTTTATTTATTTATTTAGGAGGAAAAGGCTTCGAAGGCCAAAGTTAATGATATTTTGGCAGAAATATTTAAGAAGATTGGCTCAAAGGAAAACACTAAGGAGGTAAGTATTCCTTTCCTGCAAGGAAGAGGGCATGATACATTAGAATGTGTATGCAGCAGTTGTAATAATGCACAGGAACTCTTCCCTCTCAGGGTCTGGCAGAGCTGTATGAATACAAAAAGAAATACTCTGATGCAGACATTGAGCCCTTCCTGAAAAACTCCTCACAGTTCTTCCAGAGCTATGTGGAAAGAGGGCTCCGTCTGATAGAAACAGAACGGGAGGGGAAAGGACGCATTGCTACTTCTACAGGTATGTGTCATAGCAGAACTGATTGATTTATGGGAAGCAGAGATACAACGAGAGCAGTTAGATATCCCCTGGTAGAAAATAATAATTGCAGATGCTTATAGATCTCCAAAGCAAGTCATGTATTTTCTTGATGCTTATGTTGCTTCATGAGACACTGTTTGCTGTAGGGACTATGCATTCTTTGCTTACAAAAAAGATGTTACAGGGATTGTCACAATAAATGTAGACAATATCTGAAAGGCTTGGTAAACAAGTGGTTCTAATTCATATCTTGTAGTGTGAACATTAGCCTATGCTTCGTGTCTCTAGTATCAGGAATTGTATACAGCTGGTTTATAACAGCAGCAACTGTCAGATTTTTGTTTTACCTCTTGGCTACTAAAATGGTACAGGAGGTTTTTTGATAGTATTGTTTCTGTGGAATTGAAAAGTTTATTTAAAATAACTTGATCTGTTTCTGTAGCAGACTTTGTAATGACCCCTTTTCAATAAATCAGCTTTTCAATTGGATAAATTATTGTAAAGCACTTAATTTGTTACTGAGTCTTTTAATTGCAGATAAGCACAAATAAGTACTTAATGCAGTATTAGAGAGGGAATGTGACAAAATTAGCCAACAGTAAGAACTGATACGCAGTCTGGCAAAACTAACTTTAACTTTCATTTATTTCACGTTTTATAGCGTCCTGTGAGACTTTTAGCTTTTTCTTCTGCTACTGTTCCTTCTCCTATCCCTGTATTGTAAATTACTTTGGTAAAACAGTGTACGTTTCTTTCAGAACTCTCCTAAATCTGTCTGACTAGCTAGGACAGAAAATTCTACCTTTCATCCTAAAAGCCTGTACAACCAAGGAATGTTAGTTAAACAATTAAATATTTCAAAACAGAATTTCCATGCCCCGATTTTGTCTTTTTTTTCTCCCTAAGTATGATAGTTTGATGTTCCATCTTGCAACTGTGCTTTATTTAGACTAATGTATAAACACCTAACTTTACTTCTCCTTTTATTTATTTTAAATATCTTTGCAGTAAACTAGTGAAAACAAATCCCTATCCACATTAAGTCTTAGAACTTGCCATTCACTTCAGAATGGGGGGGGGGTTTCATAATGTAAATTCCTTTTCTAGTCTTTTGGTAGACAAGCTTTAAAAAACTTGCTACATGCCTTCTAGAAATCACTATTTCAGATTGAATTGGAAGAAGCAGCAACTTTAAGTTACCTGAAGAGAAGGTAAATAAGGGTTAGAATCAGTCAGGAGGTCTGCCCAGGAGTACTACCAAACTTAGTAAAAAAAGACAGAAGACTCCACGTATTTCCCATCCTGTCAGTTGCTGAGTTCTCTCTGTTGGACAATCACGCTGACGCACATCAGCATCTTCCTCTCCACCCCACAGTCGTCTTCAGCTGTCAGCCTCAGCACTACTTCTGGAGCTGCTCTGCTGCCATTTCTTAAATGTCTCAATTTTTTTTTCCTAGGTTTTCAGTTGTCACTTTTGCAAGGAAATGAAAGCACTGATATGCCTATACTAGCAAATGCAAATAGTTTCATAGTTTATAGCCTAGTTTATAGTTTGGTTTATGCTTCATCCATTGCATCTTATTTCGAGGAACTGACTAAGAGGCTTACACTCTTTTGATGTTTTTTAACCTTTGGTTTTTTACTTTTTTTTTTTTTCTCCACCATCATCCTCCAGGAATTTCTCCTCAGATGGAAGGAACATGTGTTCCTGCTTCTACCCACACTGTATCTTCATCTATAGGAAACACAAATGGGGAGGAAGTGGGGCCTTCAGTTTACTTGGAAAGATTAAAAATCCTCAGGCAGCGTTGTGGCCTTGACAATGCAAAGGTATTGTACTTTACAACACTTGTAAATGCCCAGGGGAGGCACTTCATTTGCACTTTAAGAATTCCAGTGATCGGTTCTTTGGTGCCAAAGGCAGATTCCACTCAGAATTTGATGATCTTTCATTATACTGCATGTCCTAGTTATTCACTGCGTGTCACCATGCCTGGTATAAATGGCTTTAAACTAATTTCTTGGCCAAGTAGGCTTATGTTTCAGTCCACTGTGTTTGCAGTACTGGTGTATGTGCAGATTGTTTCTGCAGCGCTGTAGTTGGGTATCTTCCCTTGCCATGTTGTTGACTCTCAGAAAGGTTCGATAACTTAACTACTGTTCTCTAAAAGTTAACGTATGTTGACCTCTGAGTTCAATGATGTGGAAATTCTAGATCTTTCTGCTCTGAAACAACCATAAGAGCTGAAAGAAGTCTTTGAATGAAATTTTATATATTTTGAGTGTATGGAGACTAAGGCACAGAGATGCTGAATGAGCTTAGTATTGGAAACCTGTCAGCCAAAACGTCTAACAGTCCAGTGATCTGTGTTAGGAATCTAGTGCCGATTACAGAAGTTTGTGCTCAGCCAGGTGAGAAGTGGTGTTCACTCTAGGAATAGTCATCCAGGCACATTGTTGTTTTAACCTTTAAAACAAAATTGCATATCAGCTCGCAGCTCTGAGGAGAGGAAATGTTTCCTAGATGATAGTAACAAGTAATTAACACAGGTGGACGTATCAGATTCGTAAAAGAACAGTGAATTGACATTGTAGGTCTTTGGCAGGGCGGATCTTGTCAACCAATCCAAGTTTCCTCTTCTCATTCCTCCAGAAAACTCATTGGCTATTGATGCTGCACGTAGGCATGGGCTTGCCTCTTGTGTTCTAATTCAGGCTATTCGAGACTGTGGCAGGCCATCTCAGTAAAAACACTGCTCCACTGTGAATTTTTGATTTTTAAAGATGGTAGTTCCTTTGTGTCCCTAGTGATGTCAAGCTAAACGTGAACTACTTGAATGATAGAAATTGAGTATGTAGTTAGCTTTGTGTTGTTCTGACTCTGACAACTGACTTTATCCCTCCAGATCATCTGTGTTGTATTGCTCCTTTGCTTTCCTCTGGTTTTCGTGTTTCTTGTGAAGATGAAAAGCCATTGATTATGGTTTGTACTTCTTGCATGGCTTTTGCCACTATCTGTCTTAATGCTTTACTTTCCTCCCCCGTAGCAGGAAGACAGACCACCTCTGACGTCTCTGCTCTCTAAACCAGCAGTCCCTACAGTTGCATCCTCTACAGATATGCTTCACAGTAAGCTCTCCCAGCTCCGTGAGTCACGGGAGCAGTACCAACATCTGGACCTGGACTCCAATCAGACTCATTCCTCTGGCATTGGAACTAGCCTGGCTTCACCCTCTTCTGCAGCAGCTAATATTGATGACTTGAAAAAAAGATTGGAGAGAATAAAAAGTAGTCGTAAATAAAGATGAGAGAGAGACAGCATCACTGTTGCTTGGGCTGTCTTCAGCTTTAGTTTACTAAACTAGAAGTCTTCATAGCTAAATGGCCTCATTTAGGCCTAATGTATACAAACTGGTTTATGTATAATACAGTGGATTTTGGGGGGTTGAGTCATTGTGGCACAAGTATTTGTACATACTCTGCTTCTCAGTGAGCATCTCTTTGACAATAGAAGGCTGTCTGTGTATTAGTTTTAGTGTACAGACCTGTAAACAACCATCCTCTTGCTCAGACTAGTTTCTCATAACTTTGGTTTTTTTATTTGTAAAATTGTCTTCAAGATCTTTTCCTAGTTCTTAACTCTTAGAAGATCTTTAGTGATTTCACTTTTAATTTTGTGAATTCTTCTCCATGTAATCCTTGAACTGTTGATTCTGTATGGACACATGGCATGAAGTAACTAATTTAAGTGTCTTTTGTAAATAAAGTTTGCATTAACTATACCAGCCTCTGTAGGAACAGCAGTGACTGCTGGTTAGAGAAGTCACTCTATTTCTGAATGTTAGTGACTGGGCATCTAGAAACTGAACTAGCTATTCTTGACATGAACCTTGGGGTTTGGCTTTATTATGAGGAAGATGAGTGAATATATACTATTTGTTGGTGCAATCCTGAGACTTTGCACTATTACTTCTATGAACAGTAGTGCATTTTTCATGTAGTTGCTTTTTTGTTTGTTTTGGAATATGTTTCTGTAACTTGAGAGTAAGTTGAGAATATTTTGTTTGCTGAAATATTTTAAATTATCTGGTCCTTGTGATGCCTCTACCGAGATTAAGCATAATCCCATCTGTGTACAAATGCTTTTTTTAAGGGAGCCTGCTGCTGTTGATATGGAATAGAGGAGTAATGATGTCAGTGAACTCATTTATCTTGAATTGATTTGGTTAAGCAGTCTTCCTCCTGCAGTTTTCAAGTGCAGGTAGACCTTGCTACCATATTCTTTTTGCTCTTAAACATCTGATGACAGCAAACTCTACTGTTTTGTATAGCTGAGATAACTGGTAGTGCTAGTCTCTGAAAGCTGTAGCCACAGCTTGTTTTGGTAAGTGTCTTCTGATCAGCCTTTTTCAGAAGCTGTAAGTGTGAAGATTAAGACGTACACTGTGTAGCCTTTCTATCCCTTTCATCTCTAGGGAGGTGATGTGTTTTCACCTTACTACTGCGCTTCCATGTGAAAGCATAAACTGCACATCTGTTCCATAGCTAGAACAGAGTTACTGAAGAGTTGGACAGACAGGCTTAAAATAGCACAGGTCTAGATTTTAATCTGTTCCGTGTAATTGCTGCTTTTGTTCTTTGCTCTGTGGACCAGCAGTCTGCATTAGGGCTGTTACTGAAACTATCTTGACTGATTACAGTAAAAATGTGGCTTTAAATTAGTATTTGTACAACAGATCTATGCCAGAGCTTCTGCAAATGGCTGAAATCTTCCTTTTACAGGACCCCTAGGCTGGGGTTGCACTTGACACGTAATACTGCTTGGTGCTTATAGTGAGTTTGTACACTGTGATAGCAGGTGACTCGCAAGTGTTCCCCATCCTGTGTTAATTTATGCCATTCATTGCTCCACCACCTTGATTTTGTAGTCAGTTTCCTATCCTAACCTGAAATAGGCATGCACTTTCCTGTGGAATAGAGCTGTATGGCAAGTGGAAGTTTGGTCCTTATTGGTAAGTGCTGAGGTTTTGTGCACTTAAACTACGGCTGTTTGTGAATAGTTTGTCTTGGCTGGCACTAGAGTTACTGCCACTACCTCTCCTCAATTACTAGCTGCTTTTTGAAACTTCATGACAAATTAATCCATATGTTCCTTTACAGTGTCCAGCACACATTCTGAACAGCTATTTGTTAATTAGCTCAGGATGTTAAAAAAGCAATGCCTGCAAACCTGCATACAGCTATTTTAAATTTTAAGCTGAATTGGCAGTGAAGTACAGGAATAACTGAGTAGCAGAAGATACAGTTGCTTACTATGAATGAGTTTTTGCCCTGTGTTTCTGTAGTGTTTGGTTGGACTCAATACCTTGGGCGTTCTGAACTGAAACTTGTGCACATAAATTAATAAAGCCTAATCTTTAGCCCAGACGATATTTAAATAACATTAAACTGAATTTAAAAAATGATTCCTCTGTATTGTTTGTAACAAGTCAGTATTAACAGTGACTTACTCCAGAAACTATATAGTCCTGGTTTACCTCTTAGAAATGCAGTTTCTCACAGATTATTAGATAGTAGTGAAATGGTGAGGCTAAAAACTTAAGCACTAGAAGGGCTAAGCATTTTGAGTGTCCAGTGCCTGTGGTTATCAATGACTTTAAACTGTTGTGGAACTTGAGCTCTTGAGGTTTCTTTCTTCAGATATCTTAGGTTGTTTTTATGCTTTCTTTGGGCAATCAAATTGGGCTGTCTTCAGGTTGGTTCCCAAATGAGCCATCTTCAAGGAGGTGGCCAGACAGTAATTGATCAGTAGCTTTATTTATATCCAGCTAATTTTAGATAGTTGCTTCTACTGCCACTTTTTCAATGGAGTCACTGTGCTTCCCCATACTCTGTGTGAAGCACAACAAAACTTAGTGAAGGCAATGCTGTTGCCTGTTTCTGTGACTTGATGGCACTGTGAATGAGGAGTTCAAAAATATGGTGTCATTGGAAGCAAGGATAGTTTCCAAATCTCATTATTACTTTAAGAGGCAATTGGGCTGAACAAATTGGCTAGTCAATAAGTGTTTGCTGCTGTACTGCCAGGTCCTCCATGGTCCACAAATTGCTGTGAAAGAGGAGTTCATGAAAGAACTGAAGCTTCTTTTGAGTGATCCCTAAACAGGCTTTATAAGACCACCAAACAGGTATAGTGCAGGATGCTTCCATTGGAGGCCCTTTGACAATGACTGTGCATTAACTGCTTCCTTCTGAATCTTGCTGTGCAGGTGGAAAATATGCTTTGAGAACCCAGCGCCACCTACCATACAGTAATGAAAGTGCTACTTAAGGTATTCAAGCCTGTTTTCCTCTGTAGGATGAGTTGCATGCAGCTGGCGTCTGTAACTTCTTACGATGCTAACATTGCACGCAGTGATGCTGGTATTTGTCTGCTTTTGTAGCTGAGAACAATGTCTTAGCAAAACTGTTATAGTTGCTTTACTTTTGACATTGGTATTGATGTTTTGTGTAATGTCACAGTTACTGCAGAGTGATTATTTCCAGTACGTTCTTGGCTCAATTTCTAGAACAAAAAATGAGTTGACTTGAAGGGAGGAAATGGACAGTACCTGAGGGCACAGTTGTGCTTACTGTGACTGACATAAGGCTGTCATTTGAGGCCTAAAATCTGAAATCTGTTGATAGAAGGGAGAAGAACTTGTTTGAAGCAGAACAGGTAATTAGCAGTACAGTTAATGCCATTCTGTCTTAAATTTATGTGCAACTAAACAAAGCATGAACAAAAGGAAGAAGATGGCTTTGAGAATTTTTATTTTCAAGGGAGAACACTTTGTCAAGTTGTAAGAATGTAACTTTTACTTGAGGGTCTTCTATACTTATGTTTTTAAGAAGTGGAACATTGTAGCAAAACAGAGCAAGTAAGATAAATGCTTTCTCTATCGCCCATATTTTTCTATGGCTTTTCGCATCCACTTTTTCAGGCGGAATACATGAGTATAAAATCCATATTTGCCATCTCGGTCACAGCCTTCTCCCCATGAAACTATTCCCACTTGATACCAACGGTTGTCGTCTGGGTTCTAAAACAAAGAAAAATTGAATTGGCTCAAGGAGCAAGATGCTTTCAGATCTAAGCCTTGTATACACCCCAGACTGTTCAGTGATGGATACTGCTTTGGAATGCAGACTGGCATCTACTAGATAACACAGCATGGAATAATTTTGTGTCTACTCTTAAATCTCTAAGTGAGAATTGGCCATCACTCGAGGCATTCTGCAGCTGATCTCTGTATGTGCTGAGAACTCGGTACAGAAATGAGGCTGGATGACTGCAGGATTCATCCCAGTTGCTCAGCTTGGGCATAAGATGGGTTTGCTTCAGCCACTTAGCACTCCCTTGTATCTGCTGTTGTTTTTTAGACTATTATGGAAGTTGAGCATAGCACAAATCTAGCTCCATATGTTTTTATGAGCTTTAACTTGTTGAACATACCTTCATTACAAAAGGTCCTCCACTGTCCCCTTCACAGGCATCTCCTCTCTTTGAGTCTTCAGGACTGTAACCTACAGACAAGAAGTCAGACATTTGACTGTAGGGAGAGTTGGTAGTGTTGGCCATCTTTTCCTTGAAGTATTGCTGCATAAATTTTGAGAGCCATGAGATAGCAGAAGCAGTAAGCAAACTATTGGACTTAAATTTATAAAATGGCTTTGGTTTTTATGTGTAAAACTGATAACTCTGCTTCTGTCGCTGCAACATTCCTGAATCTACCATATTCTTCCACCCTCTGTTCTCTCATTCCTGTTTTTTTTCATCAGAATTGCTGTTAACTGTCAGCTGCCACTCTGTTCACAGGTGTAGCTCGAGCTACTGTGCCTTTCTCTTGTCTTAGAAACTTGTGTGTGTATAATATTCCGTGTACCGTGTTCTTTCATTCTGTTTACTATGGAGAGCCATTGCCATCCTCGCTTTCACCTCCCTGTCATTCTGCAGGGCTGCTCGCTCTTTCCCCGGACTGACTGTCTTCCTACAGTCTTGCTATGAAGAGGAAAGTGATTTCACTTTAATTCCTGATGAACTAGACATATCTTTGCATTTTCTCATCACCTGTCTCCCCTTTCCTTCTGTATGTCTGCATCTCAGCTATTTTTCAAGACTGTTTTCTAGAAAAAGAAGGCATAAGAACACTGTATTGTCAGTATACTCATGAAAGTGGCTTCTATCCAAACTCAAGAAATTGTGTATGTTATGAGATGCAAGCAGGACAAATTCAGTCAAAAAAAAATCATTGGAGGTTTGCTTGTAGGAACTGATAAAGTCTGCACAAATGAAGAATACAGCAGAAAGTATTAAACCAGTACATAAACCCATAATCTCTTTGTATCTTGACTTCTGTGTTTGCTTCTATTCTCTCTCAAAAAGGGTATAGTGCCAGAAGAGATTTAGGAAGCTACAACAAGGTTTATCAGAAGTACAGAATACCTTCTGTATTAGGAAATAGTAAATAAGTGCTTCTCAGCTTGGAGAAGAAATTACAGAGCTGTAAAGGGTCCATAAAATAGCATATGGTATGGAGAAGAATTTTTTTTTTTTCTTAAGTTACCAGCATAGATGTTTACCTCTTCAAATTTATTAGGAAATTTAACAGAACATGAGGTTGAGACAGCTAGTAGAGGAGATGGGGTTATTGTCTACTGAATAGGATGTGTGTGCAGCTTTTAGGAAGTCACTGAACTGTTCCATATGCCGGTGAAAAGATGATCTTAGATGTGCTCAGTTCTCATACAGCTCTGGCTGCTGTCTGGCAGAGTGGTGCCATTAGGCTAGCTAACCTGACATAGCATGGTGTTACAAACTTTATTCATAGCTTTAAGTTCTCCAGCCTCCATGTTTTCAGAAAGCTAAAAAGTTCTTATCATAGGAAAGTTATTCTTTATGGAGGAGGGCATTTGCAAATTTATCAGAAAGTAACCCTACTGCGTGAGCCCCATCAGGACCTCAGAGCCCTTGTCTTCTCTGGTAAGTTGCCTTGTATCTCCAGTGCTACTTACCTGCACAGAACATGTTGTCAGTGACTTTAACTTTGGTGGATGCCTTGCAGGTATCTTGGTCTACGATTGGCACGTTGAGCTGTTGCAGAACTGTGGGGAGGTTGCTTGGGCTAGTGGCCCATGTTTCTTTCAAGTTTCCCCAACCAGTTACTCGACCTTTGTAACCTGCCAGCATGAGCCTGTGGAAGAAAGCGCGAGTATAATCAAATGTATTGTAACAGCTTTCTTCTGCCTGGCTCTCTTGCTGCAAATAGCCTAAATGAGGCATATTTTTCTGTCTTTTTTGATGGCCCAAATGAGGCTTTTGTAGCCTGTAATTTTAGGACTGTGGGGCAGTCTCCTCACCTCTGCACAACCTCTTTGGTAGGCAGGCAGACAGGATGGATGTAGTCACTGAAGATGATGGGTCTCTTCAAGTGCATGAGTGCAATGTCTCGGTCCATGTTCTCTTTCCAGTTGTACTTGGGGTGGATGATGATTTTATCCAACAGAGCAATCTTCTCTTTATTCTTTTCATATCTGAAATAGTCATGAAGGAAAGAACTCGCTGTACAGTAGCAACTGAGAGTCTTCTGGGGTTCACGATACTCTCGGGTGCTTCGTACGCTCTGAGACAATACTGTCTCTATACTGGAGCACCCTTTTAGACTTCCCATGCTTCTGTCCTCCCTTTCACTTTAGGATCAGCAAGAGCAGGAAATGACAGCTCTGTTAGATCCCATTATTGAGAGGCATGTGACATTAGCTGTGTATGTTTCCTTGGATACTGAACGACAGCCCAAACTCATTGTATTTCATTACTATTTCACTCTCACTTCATCCAGGCTCTTACTTTGCCCTTATGTGCTTGCCAATCCGCACCAAGATGTCATTTGTAGTTAAGTTCTTGTCCCAGGGTGGATAAAAAAGACAATGAGCAGCAGTCAAGATCCAGCTGTCACTGATGAGACTGGCACCACACAGCAGCTCTTGAGGACTCTTTTTGTAGAGCATCACCTGCCTGAGAAATACGGAAGGAGGGGGACTTAGCAGGACTACAGGCATGGCTGACTGGCTGAGTCTTGGTGTCATGCAGAAAGAGCAGAATCTGCAGTGAGCAGGGGAGAGCGTAGTGCTATACTGATAAAGGCAACTGCATAGTAGCTCTTTAGCAAAAGTCTTTCCTGGGCATGTACATTCTATGTAGTAGGCCATTTACCCTATTTCCTTCACCTGGAGAGGTTTCTCATCCTCTCTGCTCCAGCAAAGCTGGAAAGAGGAAGAGAAAAAGATGAAACGCACCAGCACTTGTGCTTCCCCAGGTAGTTGCGTGCTTGGCTCAAGAAGAGGGCTTCTTTCCAGCTCTTTTAGCACTGCCCTGTCAATGACTGCGAGAAGCTTTGATCAGAACCCATAATGCCTGCGTGCTGCCTGAGATGGGAGAGCTCTTTTACTTCCCCCTGCTTGAACTGAAGAGAAGGGAGAGACAATTCCCCACGAAGGACTATACAAAGGTAACACTCACCAGGGAGAACTGCCAATCTCTGCATCATCCCCGTGCACAACTCTGCCTCCTATGTAGGACTCCAGCAGTTCCTTCTCACTTTTGTCCATTACCTTTTTCTTCTCGAATAAAGGACGAGTGCCGCAGTCTGAAAAAATAGGTAATTTGGCTTTGTCACTCTACCTCATTCACAGTAGAAAAATGTCTGCATGCTAAGCTGCAAGAGCCTAGGAAGGAAGTGCTTACTAGCTCCATGATCATAACTAGGTCTTGACTTCTGAGGATCCTTCAAGGAATTTAAATATCTCCCCCTGCTTTTACCAGTATTTGTCAAGCTGGTGTTTCTGAAGAACAGTGACAGTCCTGGGGGAAGAGGCTATAGCCTTTCTATGAACTGTGATGCGGTACTTAAAGTTTTTGCTCACCTGCTTCACCTGAACCAAAACTCTTTTCATCGAAGAAGGTTTTGAACTCTTGAGGAAGGACAGTACGTCCTGATATTCCCTCTGACTCTTCGTTCCCATCCTCTAGCGAGCTGTCTGAGAGAGACAGAAAAACAAACAAGGTTTGTCTTTCTGCCTCGCTGCAGTTTCCAGAATTACCAGCAATGTAGATATTCCTTCCTGTACACGGCAGCTCTGATGAAGGAATGAAGTTTTAAAACCACTGCTCTTTTTAATGCTCCTGTCAACCATTGTAAGTTTTCAGGGAGAACACCTCAGAGATGTAACAGCTATGTATGTGTACGGCATGGTATTTGGACAAAGACTACTTCCCCGTATACGGTGCGTGTACTTCCTTGTCTATGCCTCCCAGGCCAAGCACTTCATCCTCGTCGCACATATTGCTTTTGTTTGCCACTGCCTCACAAGCATGCCTCCCCAAACCAATGCAGGCTTCTCACCGCAGTAGTGCAGATGACAGTATTCAAAGTTGGGTAGTTCATCTGTGACACACCAGACACCCTCATCATCTCCGTCGGGATTTCGACAGTAATTCTCCACCAGCTTCACCTCTGGGTCGATGTGTTTTCCTTGGAGCACCTCTTTGGCTTTCTCAGAGTTCCACGGCAGGCACTTAGCTCCAGACACAGTGACTGAGAGGGTCCCAGTGTAAAGCATGCCTTTCTGTTGTTCACAGGGCTCCACTGGGGCTGGTGGTGTGACCCGTGGAGTAAATTCAACTGTTGTCCTTTCTTCACCTGAAAAGACAGAGCTGTGATTTAAGCCATAGCTTTGCACTCAGAGATTCTGCTACCAAATAGCACCAGAGCCCCTTTACTAAAGCCTGGAGTTCCATGGGGCATCCCATTGTGTTTCGGAGCTCCCACTGTACTCCCGTGCATGTGATGGCCCTCTACAGTATCGCAGTGTCAGAGGTGGTCCTTTCAACAGAAGGTTAGGTGAGGCTGGCGCTACTCATCATGCTTCTCTTTGCCACTAAGATGGGAGGGACAGGATTGTGTTCCTTTCTGGAGTATCTTTGAGAACCAGCTCAAGGGCTGGGTAGGTGCCTCAGGCATCAGAATGCTGCTGTGTTAGAGCCTGCAATGCCTTTTTCTCAAATGTAACTAGACCATATTTGGAGGAGCCTTTTACCATGATATGCTACTAAAATAGCATATTTAACTTTTGCTAATGTTTCTATGTCTAATAATATGAGACAATTTTTCCTCCTTAGCTTCTTTACCGTTTAAGACACAGCTCCTCTACAACTGACCTCTGTTCATGTAAGATCCCTCCTTCCTAACCCTCTTCCCTTCCTTGACCCATTTAGTATCCATCTCAATGCAGTGTCCCCTGCCCGTGAAGGGCTTGCTGGGATGTAGTGCTGAGGCATACCACACACTGGGATGGGACACTCCTCCCGTTCCACCGTTGGGTCTCGCGTGTAGCACCATGGGCCTTCCGAGTTGTTGTCTGGGTTCCTGCAGTAGTTCTCAATGAGGTTGGGGTAAATGGTGGCGTTAAATCTATGAGAAAACGCTGGTTAGGCGAGGAAGGAAGGACGTGCTGCAGAACACTTTAGGAGTATGCAGGAGATGAACTTACTTAGGTATATGTGGATATTTGCTTGTCCACACTTGACATTCAATCCCTGATTTGGTGTGGCTAATTGCCCCCTGATAGTTCTGGCCCAGCCCAACAGAGCAGTCACCTGTCAAAATCCCAACACAGTGTAAGCCAGGGCCAGGGGAAATGAACGTTGCATTTTCCAAGGTCGGATGTACCATCCTGCAAAATCCCTTTAACTTTTGCTGTGTGTACGAGCCTGCACAAGCACAGGCATTCTTTTCATGGTGTGGGAAGAGCACACAGCTCAGGCTCTCCCTGCCCCAGCAGACAGAGCTCGCTGTGAGGCTCTGTGCTTTGCTTTGGCTGAACGTGCAGATTGAGCCATTCAGAGACACCTGAGTGTCACAAGAAGGGTATCTACCCCATGCTGTTTCAGTGGGGCAGTTACGCTGTTCGTGAAATAGTTAGTGGGGAAATAAAGAAGAAGAAAGGCATTTCAAGCTCCCCTTGTGCTGTTTTTCCTTCTAATCAGATGGCTTCACCAGCTTTAGGTTATTTTTTTTTCCTTACAAACTCTGCAGGAAGGAAGTTTTTGGCACTCACTCTCTCTGGGAGATTGAGGTCAACAGGAATTTCTTACCTTCTAAACAAGCATCCAGAACTGTCCTGGACTTTCTCAGGCCCTGACATACTAGCAAAATAAGAAGAAACATGTTATATGCAAGGAGTCCAAATAAGCATCATAGTTTGAACCATTTTATCATCTAGGACTAAAACACAAGTGCTTTGCCCCAGAAAGGGAGCTGGTGTAAGAGGGTAGGGAGCCACCTCTCCAGAATGGGACAGAGCATCCTAAGGGATAGAGCACCTGCAGTTCCTGAAGCAACTTACCTTGATACTTTGACCAAAATGCCTCCTGTAGAAAAAAAAAAAAATAATAATAACACAACATATTTAAGAGAGACACAGAACATCAGACCTTGTTTAGCTGCTGCAACTGAAACCAGTAGGAGAATTCCCAAACTAACCTATCTTTGTTGATATCAATTATTATGGAGTCCAATAAAGCAAAAAATCTGCTATAAAACCATGTTCCCAACTCATCACACTCAGGAATCAAGAGGAGAGTACTGTTGTTTCTAAAAAAACCAGAGACGCTTACAGCCTTCATCAACTTGCAGAGGAAGCAGAGTCTGTGCTACCGTACAGAAGTCCGGGGAGTTGAACCTAGAACTTCTAAGGCCACAGACTATATGTGGGTATTGCTGAGTGATTTGGATCTACATCTCTGCTGTGCAGCCTGGGGTGTTGGTTTTAGAAACGCTCCACAGAGGTTGTATCTTGCTGGCTTAGACTCCTAATTGTTTATGTTTAGTATTGTATTATTGGGTGTGGAATTCAGCATGGATACTGGTCTTGGGGCTATGAGCAAATCCCAAAAGGTTGTAGAACAAATTTAGCAGAGTGAGTGAGTCTGTAAGCCAGCAAAAGGGAGGGACTGTGCGAAAGCTTCAGCTCAAAGGAGCTTGAGGCACCTGCCTTCAGTGTTTGGTTGCTAAGCCAGCCCTTCTGTGAGTGTCTGGGACTGTGGCGGTTGAATGTGTGCAGCACCATGTTGAACTAGTGGAAGGTGCAATTCAGGATTGATGGGAAGACTTCAATTCACTTTGAAGACAGAGAGGGAGGGAAAAGAAACTGAGCTTTGAGCTGCATTCCCTGGAGTGGCTCCAGGAGGGAAACTGCCTAAGAAAGCCTGAGCTTTCCTGGGGCCACATACGCAGCAGCCTCATCTTTGGCTCACAGAATTGAGTCTTAGAAACCCAGCCCCTGGCTGTGTGCAACCTGCTGGTCCCTCACTGCAGGGGTCAGCTGAAGGAATGTTTCCTGGGAACACCTGTACGTACCGTCTGAACAGTGGATTCAAGGGCTTCAAAAGCCTCCTCGTAATTGCATATCTCCTCCAGGCACTCTCGCTCCAGGTTTCCCTTAAGCATCTCTTCCAGAAATCCCTTGTTGGCACGTCGTGGGCGCTTGAGCAGTGACAGCGCCTGCCCCTTTTCCAGGAAAACTACTGGGTCAGAACACCACCAGTCAAAGGGGTGCTTGTAGCAGAAGGGCCCCTTTGTCTCCCTTTGCAGTTTCCAAAAATCCCACGCAGCTGATGTGATGGTCCCACATCCCAGCCTCCCCCAGTGCACCATACAGAGAAAAGAAGCCCTGTCAGGCCTACACCTGATGATCAGAGCAGGTTCTCTATAATTCATCCCTCGGGGCTCGTATCACTTAGGCATTAGAAGTGACAGGAATCCTCTGCTACCCTTGGCCAAGCTGCTCTGCTCATTTGCGGTTAGATAGAGGCTTATTTGCTTGGAGCCTGCTGCTCCCTGCCAGCCACTGTATTGCCAACCTCAGACCACTGCGACAGACACAGCTTGGTTCCATCTTCACGTTCAGAGACCCTGATTTGAGACCTGTCGATAGGTCTTCCCCACACAGCGGAGGGTGAGAGAACACCCAACCTCATACTAAGAAAAGACAGATGAATGAGAGGCTCTGATAAGAGAAAAGGAGCAGGGAGCAGGAAGGCCGCGTACTGTGTATGACCTAAAGTTTAGATAAGGGACAGCTGGGGAGGCAATGGAGAATTGCAGCCACCCAGGTCAGCCGAGGAACTCCAGCCCAAACAAGGCCCACAACTGGGTTACACATGGTCCTGGACTGAGCCACATACCCCTTCCCCACCATCTCTCAGGTGACCCACAAAATCCACTGAGCTGTTGTCTCCAGCTGCTGGATGCTGCTGCATCCTCCCGTGCAGGAAAGCCCTGTGCTCACTCCACTCTCAGCACCCTTTCACTCCCAAATTCAAGCTTTTAGAAGCTCGTCCTGCGTTACCACAAAAACCTGCCACCAACTTTATCCCCAGAAAGAAATAACCCTGTCTTTCTTCTTCCTGTCACCCACTGGTACGGTGCTTCTCCCTTTGCCGCTGAGTCTTACCTCCGGCATGGCCCAGTGTGAGGTGCAGAAGGCTGGAAAAGAGCAGGCCCCTCAGCACGCTGGTTTTGTTGTGAGCCATGCTCAACAGCCCTGGCTGCAGGGGAAATGCGAAGGGAGCAGAATAAGCAGAGTCACAGCCCCGCTGGGTTAATATTGAACCGAAATGAAGAAACAGGACTCCAGAGGTCGTGATGTGTCAGGGACAGTGGGACTGAGGCTCCTATTATCCCTCCTCTCTTGGCATCTCTCCCTCCTTTCAGGGCATCTCCATTTTCTTACTTAATTGCTGGAAGCCAAGCAAAATGTCTCTGGATCCCCACAGGACTAAAATTAGCAGCTCATATCATAACAGGGAAGATGGCACGAGGAGCGCAAGGACGAGCTTGTCGCAGGGCACACGGAGAACACGGGCTGGCACAGAGGGGTCTCTGCCAGCTCACTGCCACCCCAGCCCCAGCAGCCTGCTCCGTTTCCCTCAGTGCCACCCTGCTCCCATGCAGCTCTTGGCACCATCACTGCCTCCGCACCGTGCTGGCTCGGGTCCCGGCCACTGACTCTTCTCGGGAGCTGTACTCCAGTAGCCTGGCATGCAGCAAGACTTTGAGAGCTCCGTAGCCATTCCCAGTCCTTCTCCTCTTTTTACCTGCAAGCCCCCCCCGACTTTTTCCCCCTAGAGTCTTTTTTCCTGCAGTTATCAGCAAGCTCAGCCCCAGCTATTTTGGCACCAGAACACACAGTTCGAGCCTCCCCTTTCTCCCTTGCCCATGCCAAGGAGCAGAAGGAGCGCCTGCGACACCCCACATGGAATTTAAATTTTCCTCCCAGTTAGGTCAGCAATGCCACTGGCAGTGCATACTTCCCGTTGCGTTACAATTCCCAGCGGAGTAGAGGAGGGTGAAGCAGCGTGAAGTTTGGGCTTCCTCTTTTATTCCCACCCCAGTGGAACAGATGGAAGTATATCCAAAAGGAAACAGAAGCTCTGATGAGGAGGGACCCAGCATGCCCAAAACCAGCCAGGAAAACAAGGGCTTCCAGGAAAAGGGAGGCAGGAATGCAGGAATAGGCTGGATGTCATGACATCAGCTAATAAGTCAAGAACTGGGCTACCAGAGCTGGGAAAGCTCTAATCATTCCTACAGCAAGCAGAAAATTGGCAGAGTGAGAAACCAGCAGAAAGCAGGGCAGGGTGGGAATAGTCTCAGGAACTGCCACATGGCACAAAAGCCCTTTCTGCCAGCAGGGAGCATGTTTTGCTCCGTGCAGCAGATACATCTGTAATGTTTATCTCCATAGAAGGAGTGCAAATATTAGCATTAGGGTGGCTGAGGAATGACTCTGTGGCCACTGGTACAAAGAGCAATTGCAGAGGCTCCCTCCCTCATTTGAGAGTATTCTCTGTTTCCACCCACACACCCCCCTGGATTTTGGGGAGATACCTTTAGGAATGGCTGGGATGCCCTGGGTGGAGATGGCCTGGGTGGAGGAGTGTGTGTCTTCAGGATTAGGCACAACCCTAGAAACACCCCGTCTTACTTAGCAGAGGGAAGCAGCATTTAGGAAGGGCACACAGGCAGGAACAGGAAGGAGGCGTCAGGGCACAAATAGGTTTTGGAAGGGTGGTGAAATCAGAGCTGCTGCTGTCCCATGCGGCGGCCACCACCGCTCCTCGCCGTGGGAGGAGGCACAAACAGCCCACATTTGTGTCAGCCCAGCTAGTAAGCCAAGGGTGCTCAGCTGACGGGGAGAAGAGGATAGCACAGTTTCTTGACTCTCTATATGATAATTTGGTTTTGGTCTCATATTGCAAGTGGGATGAGTGACCTCAGGGCTGCTTTCACCAGGCATAACTGAGCAAGCCCAGATGGATGTGAAGGCAGGGAAGAAATACCACTGCAGGAAGACTGCTGCCCACCCCTCCAGTTGTAGTGAGGAGACAGAGGTGTAATGCACCTGTGCAAGTGTTCATTATGGATCTCAATAAGAAAGGCACCCAGACTCTGTAAAGTATTGATTAAAATACCATTTGCTGGGGATAACATTAGAAGGCCAAATGGGATAGCATTACATAATCTTACAGCCCTTCAGTTTCGGGGAACACCAAGCAGTAGAGCATCAGCCCATGCCATGCTGCACAGATGGTGTCTGTGCTGAAGTTCCCCAGCGTCATGGTCTTCAGGGTTTTTATAGAATTTCCTTGGAAGTAAAAAACTCTATTTGTCATTTCCGCTGTCAGTCAAAAGGCTAAGAATACGCTGCTTCACTCCAAGATAAAGCCAAGGACACAGTGGTGGCATCATCACCAGGTGCCAAGCAGCAGAAGCAACCTGCAGGCTCCCCAGTTGGGTTTAGCCAGCGAGGTTTGTCCCGCAGCCACGTCATACGTGCAGCACTGGCCTGCACCTTCTCATGTCAGCTTGTTATGTGGATCACCAGAGTATTTCCCTTCCTAAGAGCTTCCAATATTCTTAAGTCACTTTTTGCTTCATTCCTCCATCTCTCTGTTCTTTATAACAACCAGGCACCTTTACACTGCAGCCTAACTCAACATTGTTCTATTTATGCATAGATTTTTACTATCTTCTTGTCTTTCCTTCAAATGAAAGGCGTTAGCACCTTCCACGTCATCGTACATTATATAGGGTTAACTTTAAGCAACGCTAGAGTACAGCAGTTAAGCTTGGTTATCAGACAGGTAAGAATATCCTCTAATACTCACCTATGCCATCTTCCTTTAACGTTACTTCTGTTCTGATTCCTACATTCATTCTGTTGCTTAAGCACTTGTTTAAAAAAAACTTACTGAAACCAACCATTCTGTCTCTATGTCTGGCTGCTTCTTTTCCAATTGCTGTTCTTTCCCTCTGTGAAACAGGACAAACCCACCTACCAGGGTCATTAAGTTGTTAACGGTAACTGCTGAAACCTTTTATCTCGAGATTACTCAAGGTTACATCCATCACTTAAGTTTCAACTATTGCTTTACATTAGTTTTGCTTTATAATTGGAGATTTTCACTACATCCTGGGACATTTTCCCACCCTTTCTGGTATCCTACAACAATGTTAATAATTAAAGATGCTGGCTCTTCACATTATGGCCTTTTCTTGTTCTGTAATGTGCTTCTAGGGCTCCTCTCTGTTTCTCCCATTCTCGTGGTTAGCCTCTGCAGCAGGACAGCGTGCATCAACTCTTACCTCTTCAGGGGCTTTGACTTCCATCTGTTGAACATTTAATTCTTCCATCTGTTCACTGTTCCTGTAAGCAACTTTTAATCATTTCATTTTCTATTTGCCTTCACCTACCCATGAGTGATAGATGTTATTTTCTTTCTTAGGATAAAAAAGTTGAGTCATATGTTTACCCTCCTGGAGTTTGATCTCTTTCCCTCTGCTTTTTAAGTGAAGAGAGCCTTTGACAATTGTTTCCTATGTAACTATTTTTCCAACTTCCAGGGAGTAGAGTATAGAGAGTTTGGCCTTGCCCTGTTTTCTTGGACCTTTATCTGCTCTGTGGTGGATATAGTTCGCTGGTTCAATAACTGAGGTATTTCTGAATATGCTCCTGAAGTGAGTATCATGTCCCACCAAGAATGATTTCTTACCATTTTTCTTGCTGCCACACTGGCACCTGATTAACTTCCCACTGGTTTTGTTCCCCAAATGGGAGCCTGTCGTAATTCAGCCCTGATCGGGACCAGACTACACAATCTCTCTCTCACTCCCCCCACCCTCCAAGAGAACAGAGGGAGATAATATAAGAAAAAACTGCTCAAGGTTTGAGATAAGGACAGGGAGAAATCCTTAAAGTTACCATCACGGCAAAACCAGACTTGACTTGGGGAAAACCATTTATTACTAAAACTAGCAGGATAATGAGACAGAGAAACAAGATAAACCTCCTCCACCCCTCCCTCTTCCCATTATCTACATTATCACATTATCTACCTTCCCCCACCCCGAACCGCACAGGGGGGAAGAGGGAATGGGGGTCGTGGTCAGTTCATCACACGTTGTTTTACGCCGCTGCTTCATCGTTGGGGGAAGAACTCCTCACATTCCTCCCCTGCTCCATCGTGGGGTCCCTCCCAGGGGCCACAGTCCTTCATGATACTGCTCCGGCGTGGGTCATCTCTTCCATGGGGTGCAGTCCCTCCAGAACAGCTGCCCCAGTGGGCCCTCCACGGGCCACAGCCACATTCAGGCATCCATCTGCCCCAGTGTGGGGTCCTTCACGGGCTGCAGGTGGATCTCTGCTCCTCCGTGGACCTCCATGGGCTGCAGGGGGACAACCTGCTCCACCATGGTCGTCACCACAGGCTGCAGGGGAATCTTGACCAGGAGCCGCATTACTGCACCTCCTTCTTCACTGACCTTGGCGTCTGCAGCTGTTCCTCTCACAAGGAAAATTCTTCACAACAGGCTGGCAGACGCCTCTCAGGTTCTCTTCACATCTCATCTCCTCTCCACTTCTTGCAGCCGGACCAAGCCAAGTTGGGCCCAGTCGGCCGCCTGGCGAGAGGCCAGAGGGTGAGGCCTGCAAGGCCCACAAGGCTGAGACCTCCTCCTCTGCGCCTCTGCCCCTGCTCAGCTTCTTCACACCTTCCCTTCTCTTTTTTTTTTTTTCTGTTTTCCCCTTCTTAAATACATTATTGCAGAGGCGTTATCATGGAACATTCTGCTACAAATTGGCTCGGCCTTCGCCAGCAGCAGGTCCGCCCTAGGCCTGGCCAAGTCCACTGAACAAAGGGGAGCAACTTCTAGCTCTTGAACCACAGAGGTGTGTCTGCCAAACTTTTATCTGTATCTTTAAAACTGCACGAGTAGAATCGTATGGGATGAGTTGGACCTCCAGGCCCGTGTTGCCACATATGTATAGATGGTCTGTGAATCGCAAAACCCCATTTGATACAGAGTGGATCTGTTGGTGTCTTGGCCTTGAGGCTTGATATACTCCAGCTTAAAAAATTAGCAACTTTAAAGCTTCTTTGTGGATGAGGGTCCAGCTCCAGGTGGCTCTTGCGTGTCAAATCATATAAGGGGCGCACTATGAGTTACACAGGTTCATCACCAACTGTAACACTTCGGATGCAATCACAAAGGACAAATCCCCCGTTCCCTCACACAGGGGTCCCCTTGTCCCTGAGGACAGGGGACCTGCAGAGCAGGGAGGACTTCAGGACCCAGAAAATCATCTCCTTGCCTTGCAACCTGCTGCCACCTTTTCATTCAAACACCCTGGTCAGGTTTAAGCCACTTTACATGCTGGCTGAGGGTTGAACCCTGGTTGTGCTGTAAGGTTTAAGGTGTAACACTTAAGTTTACGTGCATGCCTGATATGCAGTGAGGCCCTGCCAGCATAAAGGACCCCAGCCATCTGACAGACTTCTGCACTTGTCACCCTGGGGTGTTGCAGCAGCACCCCGAAGCCCTGGTGAAGCTCTGCCAGCATGGTGGAGCCCCACCAGCCAGGAGGCTCATGTGCTTGCTGCCTGATGCTGTAAGGGTCACAGGTGCACGAGATCTCCAGCCAGCTAGGTGATCCACCTGTCTGCTGCCCTGAAGCTTCATGATTATCAGCATTATAATGCAGCATACTGTGTGACTGGTCCCCATGCCAGCATATGGGACAAGGCAGGCATCCATCCTTTTCCTCCCCATCCTTCTTCCAGTAAGGCGTTCCTCACCAGGATCCTGCCAGCTACACCAAATGTAATGCACTGGTGTTTGTTGTGGATCCCAGTAAGAAAGGTGCTCACAGCCCATAATGTATTAATTAAAATACTGCTTAAGGGACATCACACAAGAAAGTGTATAGCATTAGATAATCCTACACCCCTTCAGCTGCTGCAAACACCAACGTACAGCATCAGATAGATATCTAGTCAGGCTATGGCACGCTGCACAGATCCCATCCATGTTGAGGTTCATCAGCATTGCGGTCTTCAGGGTTTTTATGGGAATTTCTTAGGAGTAAACACCTTTATTCATCATTTTGCTGTCAAGAAAAAGGTTGTTCACGTAAGAATGTGCTGCTTCTAAGATAAATAGAGACATGGTGGTGGCGTGATCACCAGGTGCCTCCAGTGGAAGCCACCTCTGGGCTCCTCGGTCAGGATTAGCCAGCTACGTTTATCTTGCAGCCAAGTGATACGTGCAGCACAGCACAGACCTGCCCCTACCTACTCACATCAACTGTGAGGTGAATAATGTTTCAGTGAAGACCTCCTAATTCATAATTGCTCCTACTTTTTCTCTCCTCTTATCCCAGAATAAAGAAGGCAGTCACAGGTCAGCAGATTAAGCAAAAATAGGCCTGGATTCTCCCCCTCCCTTCCTCCAGTTGATCCCCTTTCTCTCCCAGTTGTGCTGTGACAGAGGCCACGTGCTTCCAACACTGCGCACGAGCCCAGCTCCAGCGGGAACACTTTGCAGCTGTGTCAATATTTGAAAACTGCAAGAGTTAGGATGGGCACCAAGAGGAGAGCAGTAGGAAGCACTGCAGCTTCAAGCCCCCTCATAGGCCTGTGCTCCCACTGGTCTGTTTTCAAGCACTGAGGGCAAAGACTGAGCCCATCTGCTCCCTGACTTTAACGAAAACAGCTACAAATAAGGACACTCAAAGGTTTATTAGCTGAATTCACCTTCCATCCTCACTTCACATCAAAGTCTCGTGGAACTGACTCTGGCACCGTGTGTACAAACTGGTCGTAAATGTTTATGGAAAAAGTTGAATGTAGAAAACACATAGAGCAGCTTTTCAGATTGTCACATTTCTGCATTCGTAGCACCCCAATAGAGAACTGTGCTACTGATGACTCCCCGGTGACACTCTACCTTCCTCTTGTGCAGTGGGTATTTAAGCCCCTAAACAAAACTTTTTTGGGGAAATGCAGATGTTAGAGACGCACAAGACAGAGAGCAAGAACAGCTAAAACTGAGGGCACAGCAAATGAAAGTGGTGTTTGCATAACATGCGAAGAGAGTGCAGGGTGGGCAAGTCTAAAAGGTCTCTGTTAGGGCTGGTATTGTTGGTCTCTTCTTATGACCTCAAGTTCACGTAGCATTGAGAACTGTGCACATCCTTCCTGAAATGGGACTGATTTCCTTCAGCATCCCTCAGTTGGCAAATGGGTGCTGAAGAAGATGGAGCAGTGGGAATATTAGGGTCTAGTTGTGGCAGTGCTGTCCGTTAGCTTTTTGGTACAGGAGCAGGAAAGAAGCGGAAGAGAGGAAGAATGAATGTGAGAAAAAGAACAAGGGAAACAGATTAATGAACCCAATTTGAATGTGGAGGGGAAAGGCAAAATCTTCTGAGCATACTGAGATGAACTGTTGAACCCTGACCTGGAGAGGTGAGGAGCCTCTCAGCTGGAGACAGTGAAAATTGCACTGGACAATGCTGTTTGCACAGTGAGACACAAAGCTATCCTCTCTTATCCTCAGACAAACCATCCAGTCACTGTTAAGGCCAGGAAATCGAGAGCAAGGTGACAGTGGAGAAGGAACACAGCTCTAGCTCCAACGCAGGACTTTGCTTCTGCTAACTGTGAAAAATGCTCTTCAAAAAAAACCCACAACAGAGACACCTTGTAAACACTTGCGAAGCTGCTTCTCAGCAATGTCTGGCATCAGCATCACCTTCAAATGATCAGAAGTGCTGCTGAGCTCCAAGAGTAAAACCCCAGGAAAGTGCCTGAACAGCAACAATTAATTAGAGAAAGAAAAACTTGAAAGGAAGGCGCTGTTCAAAGCCGCTGCCTTGAAACTTTTCCTGCCTTCCCCACAGTGCAGTGTCCCCACTGACAGCATAACAGAGGCAGAGCAGAAGCACTGCTCATTAACGCTGTGGGTGTCTTCTCTTAAGAAGTGTTTCCCATCTACAGCCAACGCCTTCCCTGCACCAGGCCTGGCATGTGCAGGCTCACAGCTCCAAGGGGCAGCTACCAAAAAGACCCAGGCCTACACAGGCAGTTACCTCCAGGACTGCTAATTCTGCCTGGGGCTTAGCCACAGGGCCTTCCTGCCACAAATCAAGACGAGAGACAGGTTTGTTGTTGTTTTTTAAACCCATTTTAATAAGTACAGAAGCAGATCAGCCAGGGCAGGCTGGGATATAGTCAGGCCCCAGTCTCAACCTCCACCACTTCTGCCACTGCTCCGAAGCCCATCCCCTCCTGGATGATGACCACGTCACTCGGCGAGCCCTCATCCTGCACTATAAAGCATTTGTCCTCACGCTTGGAGATGGTGATTTCAGTGACGTCCTTTGTCGATGGCAAATGCCTGGGGGGGCTCCTGCGTGCCCCAGCATCCGAGGAGCTGCCTCGAGACTGGTTAGTAGCAATGCAGTGATCGCTGGCTGTGATCAGCAGCTCAGCCTCACTTGCCAGCCCTGGCACCTCCACCACGAGCAAGGTGGGCTCTGCCCCAAGCTCCTCCTGGCTGCCCTTCCTCTGACACTTTTTCCTTGCTGCCTGGGGTAGGTCCACAGCAAGTGAGGCCACTGCAGTGGTGAGTTCCTCGGGGTCCTTTTCCGCCTTGTGGGCGAGCACATGGCGCGCAAGGCTCTGGGGAAGGGTGTAGCCCATGCCACAGAGCTCACATTTGTAGGGCTTGTCAGCCAGATGGGATTTCTGGTGGCGCCGCAGCTTCGTGGCCAGGGTGTAGGACTTGCCGCACCGCTCGCAGCGGAAAGGGCGCTCACCTGTGTGCAAGCGCTCGTGGGCACGCAGCGTGTGGGGGTCCCGCAGCGCCTTGCCGCACACAGTGCACAGGTGGGCCTCACCCGTGTGGGAGATGAGATGTCGCCGCAGCTCTGGCAGCTTGGGGAAGGCGTCGCCGCAGAAGCGGCACTTGTGGGGCTTCTCGCCCGTGTGCAGCCGCAGGTGCTCGCGCAGGTTGCTCTGCTGCCGGAAGTCCTTGCTGCAGTACAGACAGGCATACGGGCGCTCCCCCGTGTGCAGGCGCATGTGGTTGCGCAAGGAGCCGGGGTTGGCCAGGTAGCGTCCACATATGGCACACTGGCATCCCTTGGGAGCAGCTGGGCCAGTCCCAGCGGCCAGGTGGATCTTCCTGTGAATGCGGAGAGAGGGCCGGCGCGCAAAGGCCTTGCCACACTGCTCGCAGGAGAAGGGGCGCTGGCCGGTGTGCAGGACCTGGTGCTCCTGCAAGTCTCGTTTGGTGCAGTAAGCCTTGTCGCACTGGGTGCACTGGAAAGGCCGCACGCCCCGGTGGGCCAACACATGGGCCTTGAAACTCTCCTCTGAACTATAGCTCTTGCCACACTCTGTGCACAGGAAGGGCTTGTGGCCAGCATGGACAAAGTGGTGTTTCTTGAGGTGGCAGAGCTGCAGGAAGGTTTTACCACACTCCCCGCAGCGGTACCTGCGCTTCATCATCGCCTTCTGGGACAGAGCTTTTGGTGGGGGGCCTGGACTGCCAGAATGACCCTCCACCCGCTCCATATACTCCTCCTGCCCCTCAGGCCCCTCCCCATGCTCTGGGGATGCCAGTCTGCAGTCTTTGGAAGCTTTGCTCTCTTTCTCACAAGTCTCTACACTCTCTTCTTCAGAAGGACTGGGCTGCTGGGATTCCTGCCCAGCTGTCCTGCCACCACAGTCCTGCAGGCACTTCTGGAGCTGGCTGGCTGGAGCATGCACCTTGCATGGCTTGCCAACCAAGCCAGCCCTGAGTTGAACCCTGCTTGAGGGCGACAACAAATCCAGGTCCCCTGGACGTGCCTCTTTATGCCCCATCTCCACTCTTTCTGCTGCAGATCGAGGATCCAGACCCTCCTCCAATTCTTCCTGGAACCTACCACTGGCCTTAACAGTTGAGACGGTCTCGAGGTGCTGATTCTCAGTCCTCAGCACCTTGGTTTGCCACAGCTCATGTTTGGAAGCTGCGCTTTCCTCTTCTCGCAGTCTGTGGAAATGTTTGCTGGCTGGCCTGCTAACCTCAGAGGGGACACCAAGGACTGTGGTCTCATCAGCTGACACCTTGGAGACATCGGGATCCTCTGCACAAACACAAAAGCATGGTGGGTGAATTAACTCTGGCTGTTGTTATATGACACGATTGCTGCTGGATCAGAGGAACAGGAACATTGGAGACAGAGGCTCTGCTATGCAGTAATCCTGAGGCTCTAGCATGAAAACCATTACTTTTATGACCTTTTTTTTTTTTTAATTTTAAACTGGGGAAGATGGGGGACTCTCTCTTCTCTCCCCACAGACAGCACCCGTGCAGCATTTCTACTATTTCACAGGCGGTATTTCTAGGAGATCATGACTGGCATAAAGCAGGGCGGCACACTCCCTTCTCGGCTGGCAGCCCTTAAAAGTGACGTGAGGTCAGGACGGCCACCTCGGAGGGGCTGCCGGGCGAACCGGCCAGCGCCCAGACGCCGGGGCCAGCCGACGGCACCCGGCAAGGCCAGGCCGCTCGCCTCCCCCGGGCTGGGACGCGCGTCCCCGGCGCGGCACCTACCTGCCCGGGGCTCCGCCGCCGCCCCGCCGGGAGAGGCCCCGTCCCCCGCCACCGCCAGCCGCCCCCTCGCCGCCGCGATCCCCTCGCCTCCGTCCGACCGCCGCTCCTCCGCCGCGGCCCCGCCGGCCTCCTCGGGCCAGTAGAGCAGCTCCGCTCCCGCCGCGATGGGCCGCCGCGCCCGCAGCTGCAGCCGGCCGCCCGCCCGGCCCAGCGCCACGTTGGCCTCCGCCTCCTTCGGGCTCCGCTGCACCAGGCTGCAAAGGCACGGCCACGGCGTCGGCTGCGGGCACGGCCGCCTCCCCGCCGGTCCCCTCGCCGCCGGCGGTACTCACCTCCTCCAGCCCGGCCCCGCCGCCTCCTCCCCGGCCCCGCCGGGCGGCCCCAGGAGCGCCCCGGCCGGCAGGGCCCGGCCCACGCACCACACGCCCGCGGCCCGCGGCCGGGACAGCGACGGCCCCAGCGCCAGCCCGGGCGGCAGGCTCCGCAGCAGCGGGCAGGGGGCTCCAGGCAGCCCCGCGGGACCCGGCCCGCCGCCACAGCCCGCGGGGATCACGGCAGCGCCGGGGGGCTCCATGCCGCCGGAACGGTGCGAGGGGGCGGCGGCAGCGCCCGGACGGCGTCCGTCGGCGGACGGAGCGGGGCGGGACGGCGTTTCCCCGGCGACGGGCCGCGTTTCCGGCGGATGCCGGCGGGAGGCTGACAAGCGGGCGGGCCGGGCCGCGGCGGCGACAACGACGGCGACAGGTACCGGCGGCGGGCAGGGTGTGGTATGATGTCCGGCGAGCGCAGCCAGGCCTTCCGTGCAGCGGCGGCGGGCCGCGGGGGCCCGGCGGCCTGTCCTGGCGCTACCGGGGCGGGGCGGGAAAGGGGCCCGGCGGCGGGGCTGAGGCCGGGCCCGGAGCCCCCAAGCCCCGACCCGCCTGCCCGGGGGTTGCGGAGGCCGAGGAGCTTACCCCGTACGGGAAGGCGCCGGGCCCAGGTCCTCGCTCACCGCCCCGGGGGAGGCTGCGGGGCGCGGCGGGGAGAGCCCGTCCGGTAAAGCGCCGCGGGCACCGTTGCGGTCCCGGTGCCCAGGCAGGGAGAACAAGGGCTCGGAGGCCGCGGCGTTGTAGTCGCTCCCGGGCGCTGGCTGTGCGGCCGGCGGCCGGGGCCGGCTCGGGCTCCAGCCCCGCTGCCGGCTCGGCGCGGCCCCGGCCCCGGCGGCGGGCAGCGGCCGGTGGCTGCAGAAGACGGTGTAAGGGTGCTGGGGTGGGGCGGGGGGTCGCTGGCCTTCCCTCTTGGTGCCTGACGGCAGGGGCTGTTAATTCCCTCAGTTACACAGTTGGCACCTACTGTGGGAACTTGGGGTTGTCTTTTAACAGTGTAACTTGCAACTCTGTGAGTCTTGTATTTGGATCTTGCAGTCGGCTCCGGGTGGTCGCAGAAGCTCAGTTTAAAGGGAATGGCAGAGACTCAGACGTACGGTGGAGAGGAGAGGGGCAGCCCCGGTAGAGCTGCGCGTGCCCTCGTTTCCTCACCTGCGCCGGGTGTGGATCCCGTGCGGCACTGATAGCAGCTTCTGCACTTTGTGCTACAGCTCTGAGACAGGAAGCTGAGCTCTGCGCTTTTGCTCTCCGACTCGGCAGAGAACCAGTAAGAGGAGGCTGGTTGCTAGCTGGGATGGACTTCCAGTGGGCATGGAGGTGGCCCTCAGCAAAGGGTTTGAAATGACTGGAGAAGGAAGGCTGCTCATTTAAAAAGCTGTTACAATAATGAAGGGCCAAAAAGTTTCCCCAGGCAATAGTGTGTTTGTCCTGAGTTAGTTGGTCATGGTGCACCAGACAAGGCCAGTCTGGCTCTTGGCTCTGCGATTCTTTCAGAGCAGTGCTGGGGTAGTGATGCTCTTGGTGGTATCATCAGTCTTGATGTGCAGGAAGACTTGGGCTGGACTTTCTCAGTGAGTCTCACTCCTGGGGCTCATTCACACAAGCGAGTTCTTTGAAGGTCTGCTGCTGAGTAACTGCTTCCTTTTTTTTTTTTGCAAAGTGCTTGATATTAAGACTGTAGCAGAGTACACGGACTTGATTAATATACCCAGAAAAACAGACACTTGTGCAAACAAAACGAAACTGGGAGGAGGTGCAGATGGCAGCAGAGTCAGAAAAATAATAGAGTCACCCCAGAACTGGGATTCCTTTGGGTGTGAGCATTGCTTGTTCATCGGGCAGGGAAGAAGAGGCCACTTGGCTTTTGTAATTCTTTATTGTGTGTAAGTCCAGGTCCAAGGCGTGGTAATGCATGCATGGACATATTTTGATGTGTAGGTTTACCTCTGAATTAATAGTACATCTGGAAGAAAAACAGGAAAAGGAAACTGCTGAGTAGGTGCAGCTTAGAAATAAGTGGCAGTGAAAATGGAATTGAAAAAAAAAAAACAACAGTATGTGTGAACAGCAACTCCCAAGAGTTCACAGATACAAGTGAACTATGTTCCCTGGGTAAATTCTGGTGGGGTCTTGTATAAAGAGTCTCCAGCTCAGAATTTGTGCGAAAATTGCATTTTAAAAGGCTGAGATTTCTCTCTGTCAGCAGAACATGCTGTTCTACAGCATATCTCTCTGTTATCAAGAAAGTAAATTTTTATTAGACAGCAAGTGTTCAGGTCAACCAGTGTAGGTGCAGAAATGCTTGGAAAAATTTGAAACAGTTGGCTCTTTAGAGCCTGGCAGTAAGTAAATGCTTCTGATGTCAAGTGTAATTCTTTAGTTTTCAAATGTTTGACTGGGCTTTTTACTTTTTAAATCTAGGTACATTATTTTTCTTACCTTATGACTGGCTATACAGGGTCTATTACTTGCATCTTGTAATGATGTTTATCTAAAACAAGTGGAGCTCTTAAATTGTTATGTCTGGTGAGATGCTGGTTTTTGACAACTGTTTCACCCTTATACAGGATGGACTTTCTGTTTAATGACAAGTCCTGCTTATGGGTCATTTTTGAATACATGGGGAAAAATCTCATGCAGTTGCACTGTCAGGAAGTAAAATGTACTTATACTAAGATCCCCAGGTAGTTTCTTACATCCTGACTCCAGGTCTCTCCTTCTTAGAGCCTGCTAGTTCCATTCCTAGGCATTTAGAGGATTGTATTTCTCTAGACTGTTCTAGGGTTACCTTGAAGATAAACACACCGGTTTCAGAGGCTCAAGTGTGAGAGAATAGATTTAGACTAGATACAAGGAAGACTTTTTTTTTTACACTGAGGGTGGTGGAACACTGGCACAGGTAGCCCAGAGAGGTGGTGGATGCCCCATTCCTGGAAACATTCAAGGCCAGGTTGGATGGGGCTCTGAGCAACGTGATCTGGTTGGAGATGTCCCTGCTCCTTGCAGGGGGGGTTGGACTAGATGATCTTTGAAGGTCCCTTCCAACTCGACGCTGTTCTATGATTCTATGATTCTAAGTCTTCTGCTCTGGATCTTCCTTCCATCAACGTTTCTGCCATGGAGCACTAACCTAGAGCCAAGGAATGGAGCTGCCTGCCTGGCTGTGAAAAGCACGTGGAGGCATCTGTGGAGTCTGGTCTGCCTTTCCAAGGGGTAAGGAAGGTTTTGGCAAGAGCACTATCCACTGGGCTCTTTTTCCAGTGTGGAACTGTAAGGATCCTACTAACAACTTCCTTCTTCTACATGGTGCCACACTAGGATTAATTTTATGCCAATGGGCACTTCTGCCTCTGACCAAGCGCTGCAAGTTGATGGTGAAGCCAAGTTGTGATCCATGTAAGGACAAGTGAGGATGCTTGGTATCTTCCTGGCCCTGTGGCAGTACCATCACTGCTCTGTGGGAACATTTGGGTTTGGTCCATAAGCACTTCAGGATTTCACTTTGGGGACACTGTTGCTACTGGGCATCCCCAAGAATCTCACATGAAAGGCATCTCAGTGGATGGCAGCAGTTGAACGTAGGTCTTCTGTCCCCATCAGGGCTGGGAAGTCCCTGGGAGCTGAGGAT
>WHYT01016193.1:0-15825 GCA_009806455.1 Tetrax tetrax
TTTGGTTTTTTTTTTTTTTTCTATCTGAAAAGTTGCAGCTGTCAACTAGGTGAACTGCAAAAGTTACTTATGCAAAAGTTACTTGTGCAATCACCGGCACAAATACAGGCTAGGCGGGGAATGGATGGAGAACAGCCCTGAGGAGAAGGACTTGGGAGTGATGGTGGACGAGAAGCTCAGCATGAGATGACAATGCGCCCTTGCAGCCCAGAAGGCCAACTGCATCCTGGGCTGCATCAAGAGCAGCATGGCCAGCAGGTCGAGGGAGGTGATTCTCCCCCTCTACTCTGCCCTGGTGAGACCCCACCTGGAGTACTGTGTCCAGTTCTGGAGTCCCCAACATAAGAAGGACATGGACCAGTTGGAGAAGGTCCAGACAAGGGCCACAAAGCTAATCAGAGGGCTAGAGCACCTCTCCTATGAGAACAGGCTGACAGAGTTGGGGCTGTTCAGCCTACAGAAGATGAGGGTCCAGGGACACCTTATAGCACCCTTCTAGTACCTAAAGGGGGCCTACAAGAAAGACAGGGAGAGGCTGTTCAGCAGGGCCTGTTGTGACAGGACAAGGGGTAATGGTTTTAAAATAGAGGGGGGTAGATTCAGATTAGATATGAGGAAAAATTTTTTTACTCCGAGTGTTGTAGAACACTGGAACACGTTGCCAAGAGAGGTGGTAAAGGCCTCATCCCTGGAAACATTCAAGTCCAGGTTGAATAAGGCTCTGAGCAACCTGATCTAGTCAGGGATGTCCCTGCTCCTTGCAGGAGAGTTGGACTAGTTGACCTTTGAAGGTCCCTTCCAACCCTAACCATTCTATGATTCTATGATTCTATGTTAATGAATGTTATAGGCAATGACTGTTGTCAAAGTTTCATTATGAACTCTTTTTTTCACATAACTGTAGATGTAAATATCTGAAAAAAAAATCCCATACATATGTTGAAAGTGCATGTAAAATATTCTGATCTGTTAATATTTTTCATCTACCTTGCTCAAAGTTACAAGATCAGATCTTATAATAAAAGAATAGAAAACCAAATTATTTCCTTAGCTCCCTAAGTAGATACCTAAGTAGCTCGTTACTTCCTTTAGTTCTATAGTTTCTCTAGTTTCCTTAGTTTCTACAGGGTTTTTTTTATGGTTTTGAGGTGCTGCCACTGTAACTGTTACATTATTTGTCTAATGATCTGTATGTCTTTCCCCATCTGTTATTTCCAGGACTTCGGAGATGGAGGCCATCTTTTTATTCTGTCTTCATATGGTGAATACAAACTCCAGTCGTATTTCAGATTTGTCCATCTAACCTCTGCTGCCCCTAATACTTGCTCAATAGGTTACCAGAGCTTTGGCTGTACCTGGAATGGGGTACTTCAGCACGCTTAAGTTTTTAACACAGACAGACACTTCGACATGCTCTCCAGAAAGAATGTGCACCTTCTTTCTCTCTAAGCATGTCTGTCACTAAATATACAGGGGCTGTTCAGTAGGGCCTGTTGTGATAGGACAAGGGGTAATGGGTTTAAATTAGAGGGAGGTAGATTTAGACTGGATATTAGGAAAAAATTTTTTACAATGAGAGCTGGACAGCACTGGAACAGGTTGCCCAGACAGGTGGTGGATGTCCCATCCCTGGAAACATTCAAGGCCAGGCTGGATGGGGCTCTGAGCAACCTGATCTAGTCAGGGATGTCCCTGCTTCTTGCAGGGGCGTTGTACTAGATGACCTTTGAAGGTCCCTTCAAAGCCTCTGTGAACGGTTTTCTGACTGGTGAGTGATCTCTTAATGTATGCTTGGCATTCACAAATGGTGTTGAATCTGTTTCAGGACAATTTGTCCTACACTGTCTTGAATGGACAAGAAAAGTTGTCAAGATTCCCTAATTTGAAAAAAATTGCTGCTTGTGGATATATATCAAATTAGATCTCACAAGCCAGGTATTGCAACTGGAAAGTGTTTTCCTTCTGAGTATTTCCTGGCACGAGTACTTTGTCATTGTAGACAGTCCATTGCCAGTAGTCTGAAAGTTAGTTAGTTAGTTACTTGTATTTGTGCAAATGTCGGAAGAGATACTGAAAATATAATACAACTTGATTCAATTCTGATGTAATATAATATACTGGAATAAGAGTAAAGTTTGGGTTATTTTTAGTTTTTGTTTGGTTTTTTTTTTTTTAAAGAACTCATTACTTGCTAAAGAATCAGAGTTGACAAAAAGTCCAAGAAGTGATCATGATGATTTAACTCTTGAACTAAATTTCAACCACAGTTTAGATTCCATTATGTTGAATGCCTTACTGTAGTTAATTAATTTTAATCCTTATGTCCTTAAGTTTAAAAAAGTTCTCAGAATTTTCAGATAGGACACATTATGGAACTTATACATATAGATATATGTATTTATGCATATATATATATACTGTAGTATTTAAAAATACAGCTGATCATACAAACTTTTTTCTTTTTCTTCTTTATGTATCAATAATAATGGCTTTGTCTGAATTTAATTAACATCAAAATAGTAAAAGCTGATAAAGATTCAGCACCTCTGACTGAGATCAGTTTTCTAAAGAATCAGCTCCAATTTAGGGCTCAATTGGCCAGATTGTTAAAAGAGATTGTATTAGAAGAGTGGATAGCGAGTGTTATGATTGGAGCTGCTGAGTATTGTCCTTCATTTTATGTCTATAGAAGACAAAATATATATTTTTAAAGAATTGTTTCCAATTATATAGATGAGTACTTAAAAACCTGGCCTTGAGGTGTTTTCAAAATCTGACTGTAATTGTGAAGCTGAAAGAACCCTCTCAAATCATAGCTACTCAAAGTGTCAGGAATATTCTGAATCTGTCTGCATTTTATAACTTTGTCAATCAAGCCTATCACTAAATAAAATGTCAGATGCTGAGCTTATCTATTTATTGTCAATAAAATTTGAATTATAACTTTGACAATGTGCTTGGAAATACATAGTTTTACATCTTCCTGCTGACTCTTCCAAGGAGAATTGCAACGTATATTCATGGTTAGCACTTGGAATAAGTGCAAACCTTTCTCCTTTTAAAATGAGATAGTATTTCTGAATATTATAGCAAAAAGAATAGCGAACAGCTGTCCTTGAATCCAGAATATTATGCATTATGGCAGGAAGGAAAAATGAAGATAAAAACAATTTTTAAAATGTCTTAGAACCCAATCAACCTCAAATAACTGGAATTGCAATCTTTTCTATTTGCGATGTTAATTGTTTAAAGTTTCAGAAATTTTGTGTAAATATTTGAATATTCCTTTCTTTTCACACAGGTCTCCAGTATTTCAAATTAAATGTGAGCTCACACTGTGCAACAGTGCTGTGTTTCAAGATCTCTCTTTACATATAGGAGAGGTACATCTATCTAGTTCTTTACTTCTCTGTACATTACATGTCTGAAAACCTTGTTCTTCAACAAAAATGACCAAATCAATGTACATGACCATAAATCATATTTCATTAATGCGTATGCAATAGTGTGATTAGATTTCCATATTTACAGATTATACATCTTCTCATAGGACATTAGCTTACAGAGACATTCTTGTTATAACAGAAAGCCTAAAGCTCATTACATTAAATTTAAGACCACTTTATTTTTTCATACCTCTAGTACTTCAGTATTTCAGATCACCTAATTCTTTCTACATGGTATCCTTATCCTCTTTTGTTCCCTAAATGAAATATAGTAAGTCCTTAATAATTTTATATTATGGTGACTATTATCAGTTTTTGTTACAAAGCTTTGAGTTTTTGTTTAAAGTATGAAATTACACTTCAATAACAGTTCCCTTACCCACTGTGGATTCATACCTATTTATCAAAAATTTACTCAAATTTGTAATTTTTTTGGGTGTGCTTTGAATGATGTCTAAGGCAGCAAATTTCTTACAGTAGCTCAGTTCAAGCTTTAGAAGTATCCAATTTTGGGCCTTTCATCTGAGTTGGTTAACTAGAAGAAAATCTACTGCCTAAATTACTTGTTGAACATTTTTTGTACCTCTGTTTTACATAGGATTATATCTTTATTTGGGAAAAGAAAAATAGAGGAGTACTCTTTCAGACATTCATAAAAGCATTTTTCTTTCTTTCATTTTTCTCCAATTAGTAGAAAAAAATAGAAAAATTACAAGTCCAGTAAAAGACAGGCAATATAAAAATTCCTGTGATAAGCATATTAGCATGTATGTATTCTCTTTCTGTGTTCACATATTCACTTGGATTCACAGATAAGTGTGAAATACAAAAGCATTCTCATTTGGAGCCTTGCAGCTCCAAATAGGTAGCTGAGCCAGTTCTGTTTGTGGTGTTGTGTCCATGAGGCACAGTGTAGAGCAGTGGACTAAATCAGATTCCAGAATAACATAGCTATAGTACATATAATAGAGTATCAGTGCATCCAAACTTAACACTTTTATCTTTCAGCAAAGGTTCAGACTTCCACACATATAACACACAACTAATTGAAAATACAAATATTACCTACATAATGCCCTTGACACTATATATATTGTAATGTGAATCCTACTGCAAAATTTCCTTTTTTCCCACACCTGTTCTGCCAATATCTTCTGTCCTTAACCCTCATTGTTTTTTATATCTTCCTTAAAAAATTCCTACATTTGTGTCCACTCTGTTTTTGCTTCTGAGTAGGTGTAATTGCCATAGGCTGCCAGACTTGCTTGTCCTTCCTGATGCCTTTCAAAGAGCGTAGGCTATGTGAGGTGCAATATATATACATATCATCTGAGCACATGCAGTCATCTGTGATTGCAGATGGTTGTGATATATTGTGAGGTACAATATGTATACATATAATCTGGTTACATGGTATGCTTCCCTGATTTGGCTATACTGTTTCCTGAGAGGAACTATCATATGCTGTACCTGTAGAAAGATTAAATTTCTTTTCTGTAATCTGACAGTCTCTATGCCATGCTTCAAACTTTAAGACAGATATCCTCTGTGGCCAGCTGTGAACAACGTGGCAGCTTATACAGCTCTAGCCCAAGATGCTGACACCAGGGGGGGAAAAATATCAGGGAGAAGAGAAAGAGAGGGGAATAAATATGGGTGAAGAAAATAAAATGTGAATTTTCACAAAACTATTATATTTTCATGGGTAAATGAAATAGCACTTTTCTACATACAAGCTGCAAGTGCATGTCTGGATGCTGGGAAGGAATAGTTAAAAGAAACACCATCTGAGGAGTGAGAGGTAGTTATAGAATGGGAAAGAACGAACACAAAGAAGGACAATTATGAAAAGAAGAATAGTTCATGGAGCATGTGCTAGAAGTTCCCCTGAAACCTCTGCCAGGGTAGGTGGACTCTCCTCCACTTGCTTATTCAGCTGGTGGCTGATATGCTTCATGAGAGGCATTTAATTTCTGAACAGAGTCTTCTCAGTGGGGCTGTGATTTTAAACTTACTGTGTAATGGAGTGTATTACCATTTACCATATGATGAGACGGCCTTGTCTGTCAGCCAGGGAGCTGCTTAATATTATATATGGGTCCAATGAGCCAAAAAAAAGAGAGAGGAGAAAAAAAAAAAAAAGCAAGAATCTTGAGCCCTCTAGCAAAAGGGGAAACTTCCTCTATGGAAAGCAGCCAGGTCATTTTTTAAAAGATCCATTTGCTCCAGCAAATTGATTGAGCAGCACTAAATAACTTAAGATAAAGGAATTCCAAGGGCAGCAGGATTTCTGCTGAAACAGCCATTGCAGTGATCACAGTAGCGGATGTTGCCCTTTTGGCAGACATAGTTTTTTAATGTTTGCAAATGCATTTATTTGCCTGAAAAAAAAAAAAAAAAGTCTATTCTCCAAACATATCAGAGCAATAAAGTCTTTCCTTGTGAAACCTTTCCTCACATTAACAAGCCCTGGTCCTCATGGGGGATTCCAACCACCCTAATGTCTGTTGGAAGGACATCACAGCAAGGCATAAGCAATCTAGGAGGTTCTGGGAATGAATGGATGACAACTTCCTTCTCCAAGTGATAGAGCAGCCAGCGAGGAGAGGTATTATGCTGGACCTTGTTCTTACCAACAAAGAGCGGCTGATGGGGAATGTGGAAGTCAAGGACAGCCTTGGCTGCAGTGACCATGAAATGGTGGAGTTCAGGATCCACAGGGCAGCGAGGAGGGTATGCAGCAAGCTCTCTACCCTAGACTTCAGGAGAGCAGGTTTTGGCCTTTGCAGGGGTCTGCTTGGCAGAGTACCATGGCAGAAAGTCCTGGAGGGAAAGAGGGGCCCAAGAAAGATGGTTAATATTCAAGGATCACCTCCTCCAAGCTCAGGACCAATGCATCCCAACAAAGAGGAAGTCAGGCAAAAATGCCAAGAGGCCTGCATGGATTAACAAGGAGCTCCTGGAAAAACTCAAACACAAAAAAAAGGAAGCCTACAGAGGGTAGAAGCAAGGATAGATAGCCTGGGAGGAATATTGAGAAATTGCACGAGAAGTCAGGGATTATGTTAGGAAAGCTGAAGCTCTGATAAAATTAAATCTGGCCAAGGAATTCAGGGGCACCAAGTAAAACTTCTACAGGTATGTGAGGGACAAAGGAAGACTAGGGAAAATGTGAGCCCTCTCCAGAAAGAAACAGGAGACCTGATTACCCAGGACATGGAGAAGGCTGAGGTACTCAACAACTTTTTTTGCCTATCTGTACCCGCAACTGTTCTAGTCACATCGCCTAAGCCACAGAAGGCAAAAGCAGAGACTGGGAGAATGAAGAACCACCAACTGTAGGAGAAGATCAGGTCTGAGACTATCTAGGGAACCTAATGAGATGCACCCGTGGGTCCTGAGGAAACTGGCAGATGAAGTTTCTAAGATACTGTCTGTCATATTTAGGAAGTAGTGGCAGTCGAGTGAGTTTCCAACTAACTGGAAAAAGGGAAACATGACCCTCATTTTTTAAAAAAGGAAACAAGGAAACAAGGAAGACCTGGGGCCAGCCAGTCTCACCTCTGTACCTGGCAAGATCATGGGGCAGATCCTCATGGAAACTATGTTAGGGCACATGGAAAATAAGGAGGTGATTGTTGACAACCAACATGGTTTCACTAAGGGCAAATCATGCCTGAACAAACTGATGGCCTCCTACAACAGATTTACAGTGTTGTTGGACAAGGGAAGAGCAACAGATATCATCTACCTGGACTTTGACACTGTCTCACATAACATCCTTGTCTCTGAACTGGAAAGACATGGATTTGACAGATGGATCACTCAGATAAGAAATTGATTGGATGGTCATACTCAAAACAGTTACAGTAAATGACTCCATGTCCAGGTGGTGAGCAGTGACAAGCGGCATTCCTCAGGGGTCAGTATTGGGATTGATACTGTTTAATATATTTGTCAGTGACATGGACAGTGGGATTGAGTACACCCTCAGCAACTTTGCTGATGACACCAAGCTGTGTGGTGCAGCCGACACGCTGTGTGGTGCAGCCGACACGCTTGATAGGCTTGAGAGGTGGGCCCATGTGAACCTCATGAAGTTCGACAAGGCCAAGTGCAAGGTCTTGCACGGCGGTCAGGGCAATCTCAAGCACAAATACAGACTGGACAGTGAATGGATTAACAGTAGCCCTGAGGAGAAGGACTTGGGGGTACTGATGGATGAGAAGATCAACATGAGACAGCAATGTGCATTTGTAGCCCAGAAGGCCAAGTGTACCCCGAACTGCATCAAAAGAGATGTAACCAACAGTTTGAGGGAGGTGATTCTACCTCTCTACTTCACTCTTATGATACCACACTCAGAGTACTGTGTCCAGCTCTGGACCCCACAAGATTAGCTCTACCTCCTTCCCCTACCCTGAGTGGAACAGGGGGATATGATCAGTTCATCACTTGCCACTTTACGCCGCTCCTTCCTCCATGGGGAAGAACTCATCACATTCCTCCCATGCTCCATTGTGGGGCCCATCCCACAGGCTACAGTCCTTTGTGAACTGCTCTGGCATGGGTAATTTTTTTCACGGGATGCAGTCCCTCTGGAGTGGTTGCCTCAGCGTGGGCCCTCCACAGGCCATAGCCTCCTTCAGGCATCCACCTGCCCCAGTGTGGGGTCCTCCACGGGCTGCAGGTGGACCTCTGCTCCTCCATGGGTGGGCTGCAGGGGGACAGGCTGCTTCACCATGGTCTTCACCATGGGCTGCAGGGGATTCTCTTCTGGGAGCAGCATTACTGCTCCTTCTCCTTCTTCACTGACCTTGGTGTCTGCAGCCGTTCCCCTCACAATAAATTCTTCACAATCAGCAGGCTCAAGCAGACATCTCTCAGGTTCTCTTCACGTATCCTCTCTTCACTTCTCTCAACTGGCCCGGGCCAAGTCAGGCCCATACAAAGCCCAGCAGGAGGCCAGAGGGTGAGGGCTGCAAGGCCCACAAGGCTCGTGTCTCCCCTCCTCTGCCCCTGCTTCTGCTTCTTCACTTGTTTTCTTCTTTTTTTTTTTTTTCTTCTCTGTTTTTCCCCTTCTTAAATACATTATCACAGAGGCATTTTCAGGGAACATTCTGCTACCAATTGGTTCAGCTCTGGCGAGCAGCAGGTCCGCCCTACACCTGGCTAAGTCCACTGGACAAAGGGGAAAGAATTTCTAGCAGATTCTTACAGAAGCTACCACCAAAGCGCCGCCCCTCCCCTGCTTAAGTAAAACCAGGACATTGACATTAATTCCACCCTAAATATACAGGCCATTATTATGACAAACGTATGGGAACATTGAAGTGTGATCAAAAATAAATAAAACAAAGGAAGATCTTTTCCATCAGTCACATGGCCAGCCTGTTTTTAGTCAGTAGTTTTACCCTTGTGTATTAATAGAGAACTTACCCACACAGAAGAGATATATTCCCAGATGAGTGCAGTGCAGTACAGTACATGTGGAAATTATCCCTTTGCATCTGGTTAGTACCTCCTTTTAACTAATTCTGAGAACCACAGGACTTAAATTAATGCCTAGTGCTTCTACAGCTAAACTGACTGTCCTATATTTAACATGAATTTGATTCTTTCCTATAATATATTCTCTTGTAGATAATACTTTTTAAAGCAAATGCATTATGAGATGCAAGATCTGCAACAAGACATTGACTAAAGGTCTGTGTATGGCTATGAAAAGATGCCTTCCTATATTATCAAATATTATTTCTATGACAGAACATGCACAGACTTATAGTTTTGTCTTATGTACAGCTTTGTTGCAGCATGCTGGTTTTGACAGAGTTATTTTTTTCAATAGTGGCTGGTATGGGACTATGTTTTGGATTTGTGCTGAAAAGAGTGTTGATAATATAGAGATTTTTTTTTTTGTTACTGCTGAGCAGCCCTTACACAGAGTCAAGGCCTTTTCTGCTTCTCACACTACCCCACCAGTCAGTAAGTTAGGGTGCACAAGAAGCTGGGAGGGGACAAAGCCAGTACAGCTGACCAAAGGGATATTCCACACCATATGCCACCATGCTCAGCGATATAGAGCTGGAAGAAGGAGGAAGGGGGGACATTCAGAGTCATGATGTTTTGTCTTCCCAAGCAAACATTATGCTTGACGGAGTCCTGCTTTCCTGGAGATGGCTGAACATCTGCCTGCCAATGGGAAGTTGTGATTGAATTCCTTGTTTTGCATTGCTTGCTTGCATAGCTTTTGGTTTCCCTATTAAACTGTCTTTATCTTAATTCATGTGTTTTCTCACTTTCATCCTTCCAGTTTTCTTCCCCATCCCACTGGGGTAGAGGGAGAAAGTGGCCATGTGGTGCTTAGGTGGTGGCTGGAGTTAAACCATGACATGCAGGTACAAAGTAGCCTCTAAAACTCTGTTGTAAGTAGATCTAAAAATAATTGTAGACAGGAAAAAGGCCCTGGAGAAATCTGAAACAGACACAAAATAAAAACAAAGTAAATGATACTTGCTGTTCCCCCCCCAAACAAAAGACAACCAAAAAAAAAAAGACAACAACTGTTATTTTCATCATCCAGATCTGATTTAATCAGATCAATATACAACTGTCCCGGAGTTCACAGTAAACATAATGCTGTGAATCTCCCTCATCTTAATTCTTACTCTTAAGATTTTCTTATTAAATCCTGAAGTGATGCCTGAAGGGAAAAAATTCTGCAATGTTTCTATGGACAATGGTGAATTTTCAGTATTAAAGATGAACCTGAAGTTCAGGTCTTCTGATCAGTCTCATTTATCCTAAATCCAGATCCGTAAGTGTCCTGTGGTGTTAAATTTTCTCTTGTCAGTCTTCTGTTTTCTTGACAGCTGCTGTGATTTGCTTTCAGTGGGAGTGTGTTAGCATTTAACTAGTAATTTGATGTAATATGTGGAATCTATCCTTTTATACTGCATTAACACAATGGAAAAAAGTGCCCAGGAAAGTGTTCAGGTTCTAACTCAAAAATGGTGACTTTCTGTATTGCTTCCATAATGTAAGGTAGATTTCTGTATTACCAGGTGGACAGGCTATCTTTTGAATTTTTTTTTGTTGTGGTTGTTGATTTTTCATTTGTTTTGTTTTGTTGGTTTTTTTCCCCTCTTTCTTAAATTTTATGTTTGAATCATCAGGAATCCCATGTCTTCATAAGCTCTTTTTATTAGAGAAACTTGCTCAATCACGTAACTTTAAAAACAGTTCTGACACACAAACCTGTAACTTGTGTTTCCACACTCTCTATTCTTTGCACTACTCAGCAAAGGCAGGAGGTAGCTGGTGTCAAGCAGCCTCTCTCTCTCCAGTGAGTGGACCTTTGATGGTGAGGACAGAGTTATAGCTCATGTTACAACCTTACCTAACATCATACTTGGGTTCCCTGAAGAGCTTAAGTAGAGTCAACAATAAAGGGACTAGACTGACAGTTTGATATGCTGGTGGCTCAGCTGGTGTTCAATTGGCCAGTTTCTTCTGACTTGGCTTCATAGGAGAGTACATACATTGATAATTAGAATGTAGAAAATAAAAAACAATAGTACTAATTTTTTTAAAAGCCCCACAGATAACTTGAGACATTCACATATATTGTAAAGAATCAGAAAAGTGTAAAACCGTTCTTCATGCCTTTGCCTTACTTTTTGTTGCAAAATGGAAATTTATAGAGCTGTGGAATGGCTTACCGAAGATTTTACACAACTGTGTAAAAAATGTAATTGTGTGAATGGCTCAGTTATTTGGAAACCTGGATTAATAGTGGGGAAATAATTAGTTCTGGTCACAAATTAGAAAATAAATCATAAACAGTCTGTCATTTTAATCACCAACTCTATTATTTTGAATTTAATAAATGGTGTCAAGCTAAGAAAGTTGCCCTATATGACAAAATACAGGTTTGGGGTATGTTATCATACACCTGAGATATACTGCTCCTGTTTAATATTTTACAAGCCATCTTTATTATCCTCTCAGACAACACCAGAACAAATCTGCATCTGTTAAGGCGAATTTTATTTGTCATTCTTGAGTCTAACTATTCCCTTGTTCTTTTCTTGTATCGAAAAAATGATCCATTACAGAACACATGGCAAATACTTATTAAGATTTATTTTATTTTTTATCGCCTTTGCAACATTTGCTTTTTAGCGGTGGTTATAAAAACTCAAATCTTCTGTTTGGAACTTGACATCTACCAATAAAAGGACAAAATGAAATACAAGCTAACAAAGAATAAGGTTTATGTTAGCTTATGTTTTCTGAAAAATCACACAACAGCAAATATCCAAGGCACCATAGAATTTCCAGGTCATATAATATAATTGTAATCATTCTGATATGATAGAAAGAGAAAGTGACTGATGTATATGTGTGCAGGAACATACGGTAGCTTTTGAAGAAAAAAAAATATACACAGAAATGAACATTCTGATCATAAGCAGACATTTATATGCTAACATAGACATGTGAACACTTTAGAAGTTGATTATTTTTGCTTTTCAGAATTAATTACTTAAACTGTAGTCTACAGTAGATGTGGAAAATATCTAATATGTCCTAGAGAAGTATTGATATGATGTGGATATTCATATGCTCTGGTGTGGGACAGTTGAGTCCTCTGGTAAAAGAAAAAATGAAGTAATGTGAGTTCAGAAGTATAAACTCCTTATATAGACAATGTAGAGGGGTTGATATCTGCAAATGGCCAGATAAAATCCTTTGCTTCTAAAGAGTGATGTCGAAATTGAAGCTGCCAAAATTAGAAGCCACCATAAAACTTGTATGGTTTTCATTTTATAATAGTGGGTTAATTTTGAATTTGTTGTCAAAAGGTTCACAGAGGTGTTTGGTGGGGTTTTTTTTCTAAGTGTTCAGCATTTACATTTCATATCTAGGACTTCTGGAAGTAATTCATTGTGTTGCCTTTAGTGTTGACTTGATGAGTGTTGCAACGAGCAAGCCAGATAACAGAGTACTTGACTAATTATGCCTGCAAATTATCATGAGCAGAAAATAGAAACTACTTCCTAAAATCAAGCTCTGAGGAAGATAAGGAGTGTAGAATTTTCTTAGGTGCTTTTCAGTACTGTATGTGTTCATTGTTTAACTAGTTCACAGTAGTCTTAAAAAGCTCTCTGTGAGAATCAAAATACTCACCCAGAACTTAAACACTGTCATACTGTCTCAAACAAGGAAGTCACTCTAAACAGAGCACCGAAAAGAAAAAAAAAAAAAAAAAAAGCTGTGCTTCTACCAGAAACTCCAGAACATGTTACGCATTAGAAACAGGAGGAATTAAAATTCTGATGCCTTGTTCTTTTTTAGGTGGAGCTTAATGAGAACAGAAAATAACACAACATTAATTCATTCTTGTGACAAAACTTGCAACATAAATGGGAACTGGTACAAATTGATCTGTCCTTGTTATTATGTTCTTGTAATGCCACTATCCTCTGTAGTTACCCAAGTGCAAAGTCATACAAACTACTAGCTTTCAAGTCAAATTATACTGTTGGCAGTGGGTCCAGCTAACTGAAACTGCAGTTTCTATTTCATTTAAAAAAGACAAATAATGAAACACAATGTGTTCAGCAATTTGAATTCAGTCAACAGTAATGTACACTTCATAGTTAGGTAAAGGGCTGACTTTGACTCTTGGATGTCTTTTGATTTCAGGACTGAATTTTCCACAGGGGTTATGTGTATGCCACTGTATATCTGGAAGCTTCAGGTTAATTAGGTGCTTTGCTATTTAAGTACAAAGAAACTCTGAATTATATTGTTTATGCTAATTCAGTTATATGGGATGTAGTGAACATTTTAAAATAGACTGCATGGCTGTATATCACAGGATTGGAGATTCAAGGTTATTTCAATATACAGTAACAATGTTTCTGCTTAAACACTGTCATAAGAGAGGCCAAGCTTATCAGCTCAAGACATGTCTCTGAAGTATTCCAGTTAATTAGATCTATTCAGGGATTCTTCCTCACCTACAACAGTTTCTAATGTTTTTGTGATATTATAAAAAAGGTAAATATTAATGTCTCATTCTTTTTCTATTCTGAAGCAACAAAATTCTGTTTTGTAAAAATACATTATTTTTGAAAAGTCAAGATTACTAAGAAATATTAGTCAAATTTTGATTTTCAAATTCTCAATGAATAAAAAAAAAAATTAAATGTGGGTTTTTTTTTATTATTTCAAGAGAAATTTAGCACAGCAATAGGAAAGATCTTACTGGCATCATGGAGACATCATGGGATGGCTCCTAGGACTGGAGTATTGGAATGGAAGGATACAGGCTCTTTAGGAAGGACAGGCAGGGGACATGAGGAGAAGGTGTCACCTTCTGTGTCAATGACCAACTGGAGTGTGTGGAGCTCTGCCTGTGAATGGACGAGAAACCAACCAAGAGGTTGGATTAAAGGGAAGGCAGGGACAGGTGACATTACAGTAGGGGTCTGCTATAGGTCGCGCAACCAGTAAGATCCAATGGATGAGGCCCTCTATAGACAGATGGGAGCAGCCTCACGTTCGCAAGCCTTGGTCCTCATGGAGGATTTCAACCACCCCAATATCTGTTGGAAGGACATCGCAGCAAGGCATAAGCAATCTAGGAGGTTCCGGGAATGCATGAATGATAACTTCCTTCTCCAAGTGACAGAGGAGCCAGCGAGGAGAGATGCTGTGCTGGACCTTATTCTCACCAGCAAAGAGGGGCTGATGGGGAACATGGAACTCAAGGACAACTTTGGTTGTAGTGACCATGAAATGGTGGAGTTCAGGATCCACAAGGCAGTGAGGAAGGTGCACAGCAGGCTCACTACCCTGGACTTCAGGAGGGCAGGTTTTGGCCTTTTCAGGGGTCTGCTTGGCAGAGTACCACAGGAGGGAAAAGAGGCCCAAAGAAACTTGTTAATATTCAAGGATCATCTCCTCCAAGGTCAGGACCGACGCATCTCAAGAAAGAGGAACTCAGGCAAAAACACCAGGAGGCCTGCATGTATGAACAAGGAGCTCCTGGACAAACTCAGACACAGAAAGGGTGCTAAGAGAGCTGGGACTGTTGAGCCTGGAGTAACAAAGGCTCTGGGGAGACCTTATTGCACCCTTCCAGTACCTAAAGGGGACTTATAGGAAAGATGGAGAGAAACTCTTCAGCAGGGCCTGCTCTGATAGGACAAAGGATAATGGTTTTAAAATAGAGGGAGACAGATTCAAACTGGACATCAGGAAAAAAATTTTTACGATGAGTGTGGTAGAACACTGGAACCCCTTGCCCAGAGAGGTGGTAGATGCCCCATCCCTGGCAACATTCAAGGCCAGGTTGGAAGGGACTCTGATCTAGTTGAAGATGTCCCTGCTCCTTGCAGGGGGATTTCAGAGGGGCTAGATGATGATGTTTAAAGGTCCATTCACATCCAAAATATTCTTAAAAAAAAAAAAAAAGAATTAAAACTACTCAGCATCGTATACTGATAACAGGATAACAGTTAGCTTTATTTAGTGTTTAAGTATCTGAGTAGTATTATTTGGAAATATTATTAGTTTGGTTGATGAACATACTTGTGCTGATCTGAATTCTTTATCTCTGTGAGACATTTAGTTTTGAATTATGTTATATGGGCTTAAAAACTAAAAATCAGTAAGCAAATATAAAACCTTAGTATCTTAAAAGTCAAATGTTTATTTAAAAATGAGAAAGCCAGTTCTTACTACATTTATGTTACTGTATCTAAAAACCCTTCCCTCTCTGGCTTAAAGTATATGTCTTGATTGTATCAAGGTGAAATCAAGTATGTTCCATCCTTTTTCAGCCCTATATCCTCCACCATACTGCACATCACACCCCGCTGCCCCATACTCCCATCAATGGTTTACGAAGTATATTCTGATAAGAGATATTATTTTTGAAAAACATATTCTTCCACTGACACTCACATTATGCATCCAGTAAATAAAGCATTTTAACAACTTTTTTAAATTAGTTCACAAACTGACCTTTCATCAGGCATGCTAGGACTCTCACCACGTGTGGGTAAAACATCTCTTTGAATGCATCAAACGTTCTCTTTTGAGATGCATCCCCTCACCATTATCATGGCTTTAATGTGATCCACAGAACTGCAGTATTTGTATTAAACCTACATATATTAAAATCCACCTATTTTGTCCATTTTCAGTTCTCTCATAAAGTGATGGTCAATTAATTGGAAATTATGCATAGCTGGAGGATCTTAGTGGCTCCCTGCTAACTCACATAACTTGCTTTTTCAAATTTTAGCTTTAAACCACTATCCTGTTTCAAAAAAGAGTGCATTTGACAAGGACAAAGACTCTG
>WHYT01016193.1:25425-37795 GCA_009806455.1 Tetrax tetrax
AAAAAAAAAAAAGTCTGATTTTTCATCCTAGTAAGACAGTATTGTTCTTAAGATAGTAAGCTTCTAGATTTTGTTTCAGTGCTGCTTAATCAGAGTATCTAGTTAAATTAAAATTACTAAACCATCTTTAAGTATATGTGTTTTAACTCATACTTTGTGGCTCTGACGTTTGTCTAAAATTAGACTTACCTAGAATTTAAAGTAATCTACTATCTGCTCTCTAGAGCTGTTATAACAAATGAAGTCCAGATAGGTTAGCTGGGGAAATAGACTTAAATTTCAGGCACAAATAAAGGCTGGATGGAGAATGGATCGAGAGCAGCCCTGAGGAGAAGGAGCTGGGAGTGCTGGTGGACAAGAAGCTCAACACGAGACGACAATGCATCCTGGGCTGCATCAAAAGAAGTGTGGCCAGCAGGTCGAGGGCCTTGATTCTGCCCCTCTACTCTGCCCTGGTGAGACCTCACCTGGAGTACTATGTCCAGTTCTGGAGCCTTCAGTATAAGAAGGATGTGGACATGTTGAAGCGGGTCCAGAGGAGTGCCACAAAGATGATCAGAGGGCTGGAGCACCTCTCCTATGAGGACAGGCTGAGAGAGTTGGGGCTGTTCAGCCTGGAGAAGAGGAGGCTCTGGGGAGACCTGATAGCGGTCTTCCAGTACCTCAAGGAGGCCTACAGGAAAGATGGGGAGATTCAGTAGGGCCTGTTGCAATAAGATGATGGGTAATGGTTTTAAAATAGAGGGAAGTAGATTCAGATTAGATATTAGGAAAAAAAAATTTACAATGAAGGTGGTGGAACACTGGAACAGGTTGCCCAGAGAAGTGGTGGATGCCCCATCCCTGGAAATGTTCGAGATGAGGCTGGATAAGACTGAGCAACCTGATCTAGTTGAAGATGTCCTGCTCCTTGCAGGGGGGTTGGGCTAGATGACCTTTAAAGGTCTCTTCCAACCCTAACTATTCTATGATTCTATTACAGTCAAAGCAAATAAACAGCTGCCATTTTCAACAAGCAATAAAATTATATAATGGAATCACAGAATGAAAAAATATTCAAGTCAGAAGAGGTATCTGGTAATCTAGTCCAACATCCTGTTGTTCCAGCTGGTCGACCCCTAAGATGTACTGCTACATGAGTTTATCCCTCCTCACGTGAAGATTTTTTCCATTTGCTTTTACTGAAATTCCTGAGGTTCCTGTTAGATCATTTCTCCCATCTGTCAAGGTCCCCCTGTAGCAGCCCTGTCTTCTAATATGTAAGCCCTCTTCCCACTCTTTGGGGTTGTCTGCAAATTTGCTGAGAGCATACTCTGTCGCAGCATCCAGGTTGCTAATAAAGACATTAAGTTGTTTTGATTCCTGAAGGACCCCACTGGGGTCCAGCAACTGGACTTTCCACCACTAGTCACAGGTCTTTGAGTTCAGCACTCAAGCCAAATTTCCACTCACCTATTGTCCACATATTCACCCCATATCTCATAAGGAAACTGCAACAGACTGTGTCAAAGACCTTTCTAACATCAAGGTAAGCAGCATCCACTGCCCTCTCCCTGTTCACAGCAATAATCACTTTGTCACAGAAAGCAGTTAGATTGACCTGCTACGAGCTACTCTTGGTAAATGCACACTAGCTGCTTCCAGTTATCTTATTATCTTTCATGTGTTTAGAAATAGCTTCTGATGGGATTTGCTCCATAACATTCTCAGGAATGGAGGTAAGACTTTTACCTGGATCCTTCTTCCAGAGAAAATGATAAAGATTGGCCCCTCAGCAACATCAGCCAGCTCATCTGTAAAATTGGATACATCCCATTTGGTCATACAGGCTTGTCTATGTCTAATTGGCTAATATTTAAAAGCTAGAAATGAGAAGTCTATGTTGGAACCATCTCTGGAGACATCTGAAGGCTTTGTTTTAAATTTAAGCAGAGCAGATTTTGCTTATCAACGGTAAAGTTGTTTGAAACATTATTTTGTTTGATTGGCCTATAGCTGACCTATTCTTCCCACAGACATCTTTGAATCCTCTCAAGTATAAAGGGAAGTCCTATCTAAATGGAAATTTCCTACTTGTTAAAATTTTGAGGATGAAAAAAAATACATTTTTCAGTTAAACTTTAAACCATTCCCAAGCTTTTAAACAACCCTAGCTTCCATAACATATCATGCTACTACTCCATTCCTTCTTCTATTTTTCTTTTTTTTTTTAAATGATATTCACAGTATATCAACTGCCCAGTACACTTTTCATGCTTTGCAGTGTATTGGTTTAGTAAAGCTCTGTTTTAAAACCTTTTTTTTACATGTTTTTGGACATTTTTGTAAATTTCCACATGCTTTCACTACGTCTTAATTAATAAAAAATATTTTCTAAACTTTGATATGTAGACCAAAGATTTAATGAACTCTTCAATAAATTCCTATTTGAAGCAATAACAGGATGTATTGGACTAATGTTTATACTGCATCAACAGGCATCTAAAACAAGAGATGTCTTTTTAACTCATGTCATTGTTATCAAAAACATTCCAAGCAAGTGACTTAATTCTATTATTCCAGCTTTGTGACCAAATTTGGTTATTCAGTCAGGGGAAACTAAAGCTGTTTGTAATGCTAATTTATTTTGCACAAACCACTTTAATTTAAGTGGCATAATCATTGGAAAGTAAAGAGCTATTAGACTGCATGCAATGAAAAGAAGGGCAAAATATATTCTGCTCTGTAATCAGCTGTAGGTAAAGGATATAAATTTTGGCTTTGAGTTATTAAATAAAAGTTTGGAATGAAGTGTAAAGGAAGAGAGAAAAAGCAATTTATTTTGAGTCAACCACATTGTTTGTTTTCTATGAGAACATAGCTGTGAATCATTACCTAGTTTCCAGTTGGCAGAAAAACAAAGGATTAGCAGTATGTAGACACATATATACATTTAACTCACAAGATTTAACATGATTAAATTCCCATACCTTTTTTCTGTAACCCAGTAAATATAATTTCTGCCCTTGGCAAGGGGAAATCCAGTTCTGCACTGACCCATCAGTGCAAGGGTCTCAGCCTCTCCATGACCTGAGCTGAGTGTTGCTGGTTTAACTCCTGCTCTGGGGTCAATGACTGCTGCCTCCCCTGCTCCAGTTTCGGTCCTGGGAGTGGCCCCTCTGGGGATGGGGTGGCACCCCCGCCCTGCAACCCCAGTCACTATCTGACAAATCATAGCTCTTTGCCTGCATAGGGTTGGAGGGGCTGCAGCTGGCAGCCCAGGAGAAGGATGCAGTCTGGATAAGAAAAATTGTAAAAATAAACCCAAACATAGCCAAAGATTGAGGGTAAGGTTCCCCTCACCATCATGTCCCTCCCAGTGAAGAGGACAGGATACCAGCAGTTCCATGTGCCACCCCCACCTCTCTGTCTGAGGACTGACACTGTCCACCTTAGATCCAGAGGGACATGGGAAGGGCAAGCATAACCTCAGAGAAAAGGAGCAGCTCCTAATTAATTGCAGCAGCAAAAATCTCATAGTATTGCTGTGACTAGACTACTAATAAGTCCTGTATTTTCATTGAGTTATTAAGATTTTAATTAGGCTAATAATAAATTATTTGTTCCACATACATACACTGTGCTCACTTATTGCCTTAACAAGGTTTGGAGCATAACATATCATCACAAAGAAAGAAGTGTTTTTAAGCAGTATTATCTGCAGTTGTATTTTGCAAATTTCATCATCTTGTTAGCAATCTTCAAATCCCTAGTTCACAACTCATTCTCTGTTCCTTTTAAGAATAAAGGGGTCAGGGCTGGCTTCAGAATAGAGGTAAGATTCTGAGATAGGTTTATGTCATGGTTTAACCCCAGTCAGCAATGAAGTACCACAGAGTTGCTCACTCACAAACCTCTCCCTCCCCAGGGGATGGGGGACAGAATTGGAAGAAAAGAAAACTCCTGGGTTGAAGTAAAGACAGTTTACTAGGATAGCAAAAAAAAAGAAGATAATAATATATACATAAAAGTAATGTTAACAGTAACAATAACAGCAATAACAATAGGAATATTAAAAAAAAAAAAGAAAAAGAATGATGCACAATTTCTCACCACCTGATGACTGATACAGCTCATTCTGAGCAGCAATCATGCACCAAAAAATAAAAAAGAAAAACGATCCCATAACAGTTCTGAACAGTGAGAGAAAAGCAAACCAGCTCACTGGCCCACTCCCACTTAAATACTGAGCGTGATGTTTACGGCATGGAATATCTTCTTTGGCCTGTTTGGGTCAACTGTTCTAGTTATAACCCTTCCAGCTTCCTGCACTTACACATTAGCGAAACCTGGGAAGTCAGATGGTGTTCTTGGCCTCTTTTGGAACAACTCATAATATCAATGTGTTTATCAACATTCTTCATACACAAAATCCAAAACACATTGGCTAATGAGAGGAAAATTAGCTCCATCCTAGTTGAAACCAGGACACTTAATATGAATGTCTACATGAATACATGCTGAGTTGATTCTGTATTTTCTTCACTGGTACCTTAAGTCAAGTAAAAGCAAATTCTTAGGTTTGGTGAGACTATGCCTCTTTTTCCCTGTTTTTTGGGCTGTTTACATTAGAACTTGAGAAAGAATTTACTGAAATAGTTAAAACTGAGTTTAAAGAATCTCAATAACTCCCAGTGGCTTCCTATTTCTTTAGAGGTAGTCTTTTACCCTTCTTTTCAGAGATTGTACTTAGGGTCATTTGGGAATATTTAGCTATAAGACAAACATTACACAACTCACCCTAAGCATTGAGACAAGGAGTTCGTTAGGTTTCTGTGGCTTCTTTCTCTATTCGCATAAAGATTTTGTTCCAAAGAAAACCAGGAGTCGTTTGAAAAGAAAGAATGTGTCTACATTTCTTATTTTGACTTCTCAGAATCATTTGGGTTGGTAAAGACCTCCTGAGGTTATTTAGTACAACCCCCTGCTCAAGCAGGATCAACTGCAGGAGAATGCCCAGGATCATACCCACTTGTATTTTTAATATCTCCTCAGGCAGAGACCCTCACAACCTATCTGATCAAGTTCTTCCAGTGTTCAACCACTCTCACAGGACAACTTAAAAAAAATATATAAATATATATTTTCCCATGTTCAGGTGGAGTTTGTGTTTTAATTTGTGGCCACTGCCATCTTGTTTTGTCAGTGGTTGTAAATGAGAAGAATTTAGTTCCCTCATCTTCTTTCCCTCCCAAATAGATGTTCATACACACTGATGAGATCCCACTTGAACCTTTGCTTTTTCACATTGAGAAATCCCAGTTTTCTCAGCTTCTCCTAATGTGAGAGATGCACAAGTACCTTCAGAATCTTTGTGGCCCTACTCCAGTAAATCCAATATCTTTCTTTGACTGGGGGGCCCAAAACTGGACACAGCACTTGAGATACTACCTCACTGGTTCTGAGTAGAAAAGAAGAATCAGCACTCTCAACATACTGGCAGGTGCAGGACACTGCTGGCCATTTTTGATGTGAGGGTGTATTGATTACTTTTCGTTAGTTTGCCATCCACCAGGACCCTGAGGCCTCTGTCTGAAGATCTGCTTTCCAGTTGTTCAGCACCCAGTATGTACTGGTACTTATCCTTCCCCAGATGCAGGACTTGGCACTTCCTCTTGTTGAACTTCATGAGATTCCCCATGGCTCAGTTCTCAACCCTGAGTCCCTCTGAATGACAGCACACTCATCTGGTGCATTAGCCACTTTTCACAGTTTTATACTCTCTGGGAAGTTGCTGAGGGTGCACTCTATACTAGAATCTAGGGGGTTTTTATGAAGATATTGAATAGCACTGGCTCCAGTGTTTACCTTTGAGTACACCACTAGCGACTTGCCTCCAGATGAACTTTGTGTCACTCATCACAACCCTCTGGACTCAGCAGGTTTTCAACATACTTCATTGTCCACTTACCTAACCTGTACATTGTCAGATTGTTTATGATGACGTGATGGAAGATAGTGTCAAAGGCTTTACTAAAATCAACGTAAAAAACAGTCGCTGCTCTCCTCTCATCTACTAAGAGAGTAACCTCATTATAGACATCTATTAGATTGTTCAAGCATTATTTCCCCTTTGCAAATCTGTACCGACTACTCCTAATCACCTCCTTGTACTTCTTGTGTTTGAAAAAGCTTTCCAGGAAGAAAGGGCAGACAATGCTGGACAGAGCGGAAGAGTGAACAAAAAGTGAGAAATGAGGGAATACCAATGTCAGGAAAAGGAGGAGCTCCATGGCAGAACAGATATTCTCTGCAGCTCGTGGAGGAGTCCAGGATGGAACAGACGACAATGTTCCTAAAGGAACTGCCACCCATGGAGCAACCATGCTGGAGAGGATTTTCCTGACAGGACTGCAGATCATGGAAGAACTCACAGTGGAACAGATAGATATTCCTGAAGGACTTGCAGCATCTGAAGGAACCATACCAGAGCATGGGAAAAGTGTGAGCAATAAGGAGAGGCAAAGAGAAACTTCTATGTACTGACTGTAAGATCACCTGCATTCTGCTTATACTGCATAGGGGTGGGAAGAGGAGTGAAGGTGCAATTCTAATTGCAACTGCTCAGCAGTGGTAATTTGTGACAGGAATTGTCTGACACGGAGCACATGGAGGGTCAACTACAGCAGTTAAACTGTCTGGAAGCAGGAATGTCAGAGACAGAACAGATTCCTTGCAAGGAGTGAAGTTTCTCTTGGTGATAAGATAAGAAACAGCCAATGTCTTGTAGCCATTCTGGAATGGGACAGCTCAGGAGCCCAAGCTCAGGGGCCACCTTTGGGCAGCAGAGGGAAGAGGAGTCAGAAAGGAATGACCTAAGTGGAATCTAGGAAAGGAGGTAGAAAAAATATTGTTTTCATATTTGTCTTTGTTCCTCACTACCCAAATCAGTAGTTAAAAATATTTAATCAGTAATAAATTAAGCTAATTTTCTCAAAGTCCAGTCAGTTTGGCCCATAACAGTAATGGGCAATCAATTTCTCTGTCTTTATCTCAAGCTATGAGTTTTCCTGTTCCTGTTCTTCCTATTTTTTTCCCCTGTCTCGTTCAGAGGATGATGAGATTGAGTCAGCAGTTGGACAGGCTAGCCAAGGGTAATTTACTACAAGTTATATAGCAGATATGCACTAACAATGGTCTACCCACTAATCTTGACCCGCAAGCTCTTTACTGATTCCTGACCTAACCCCAGACAGAGCTCCATGCATTCCAACTGCTCTCACATGAAGGGAAACTCCCCCTCCTCATCTTCCCAGCTTGTCCTTCATTGAAAGTCTGTATCCCTCTACCCCAGCACTCCAGTCATGTGAGCTATCCCACTATGACTCTATGATCACAATGAGGTCATAGACCACTAATTACTAATTTGTAACTCCTCCTGTTTGTTTCCTCATGCAGTGTGTGTTAGTGTAGAGGCATTTCAGAAAAGCATTCAAGTGTGCCAGTTCCCCAGTACAGGCTTGAAAGCTTTCCCCACATCACCATTCTGCAGGCACTTCCTTTTTTACATGTCTACACTAAAAAGATTCCACTTCAGCCCTATTTCATTGATTGCTATGCCCCTTCTTTACCTGCCCTATCTCTAGTTTCCTTAGTTGTTTGTTGAGGAGTCATAGACTCTGTCATCATTTCTGTTTCAGAGTTCTCCCTACCAGGATGATCAGCCTGTTGGTAAAGATACTTTTGCCCTATGCAGTCAAGTGAATCGCATCTCTTCCAAGCAGCTGTGAACCCTCAAAGAGATTCCCACAGTTGTAGAAGCCAAAACACAGTTGCAGTCATCAACTATGGCAGCAGTTGTTAAGTTTCAGGATTCATTAAGTCCTCCTGAGACCCTTCTACCTCACCTACTGGAAGAAGAACATCTGAGTCCCCGATATCCTTGATCGCTGTCCCAGAGCTGATCAAGTGTGAACACAGATCACTGTATTCAAACTTGATACTTCCCAGGTTACTCTTGGCAGAGTAACTCCCTCTCATGAGTGCCTGGAAAAGCAGCAAGTGGTAATTGTCAGAAGGTTCAATGACCCTCGGTAATCTCTCCACAACCTCCAGAATGCAAGCCCCTGTCAAGCAGCAGGCCTTCTTAGATGATGAGTCAGGTTAGCAGACAGGAGTTTTCTACCACACTTACTCACTGCTTCCTTCTGATGGTTCTGAGTGGTTCACACTCAGTCACCAGAGATGCTCCATTTGACAATGCTCTTCATCAGCTATGGGGGCAGTGAATCTATTCTGTAATTACAAGTCATGAAATGGGGCAGAAGGTGACTTCCTCCTCGTATCTTCTCACAGAAGACCCTGTCAATGTCTTTCTCATCCCTTCTGATACTGTACAGTCTCCTGAACTATTTCTGCAGATCTTTCATTTAGCAGCATAGCTTCATACCTCCTGCATGCTAGATCACATGCCCTAAGCAAGATACTGTAGGCACTCCCTGCAGCCTGAGACTTGCAGAGCTGCATCCTGCTTCTGAAGCTCTATGTGGGTGCATGAGTTGGATAGCAAAGGGACAGTGTCTCCAGTAGCACCTGACGACTATACCCTGTGACCACCATCTCTAGGAAAGCATACGCTGGAAAGATCAAGCTTGCAGGCCTCTTCTTCATGCCCTGCTGCATAAACTGCTATATCCATTGACTGCCTCCGAGACCTGTGCTCTGGACCCGGCTGTTATATAAGCATCTCATTAGAGTGAGCTAAAAGGGTGCTTGACCCTCCCTAGTCAGAGGTCAGCTAGAACAAAGGCTCCAGGCATCCTTTGACTAAGGACAGCTGTCAGACTTTGTTAAGAGCTGTGAGATCTATCTTTACTTTATTCTTGCTACACAGGAAACAGCAGAAAAATGTTAAACTATTAAGTAGGTCAGAAGCATCCTGGATTTTATTCACAGAGCATGGCCTGCAGATTAAGAGAAGGGATTATCCCCCTCTAGTCAGCACTCAATAGACCACATCTAGAGTACTGTTTCCAATGCAATTGAAGTATTTTTTTCTTCCCCAGTACAAGGAAGGCATTGATACACTGGAGTGAGTTTAGCAGAGACCACCAGAATGCTTGTGCATTGGAGCACCTGCCCTGTGAGTGGATACTCAGAGAGCTGAGCTTGTTCAGGCTGGAGAAGAAACAGCTTTGGGGAGATGTTAGAGCAGCACCTAATGTATATGGGGAGAAGGAGATGGACTCTTCACAGTGGCACAGGACAATAGAATTGGCTTAACATAAAACAGGAGCTGTTCAGACTGGATATGAAGAAAACCTTTTCTCCCGTTGTCCTGGTTTCTGCTGGCATGGAGCTAATTTTGTTCCCAGTAGCTGCTGTATTTTGGATTTAGTGTGAGATTTGATATGTGAAGAATGTTGGCAATACACTGCTATTATTGGTTGTTGCTAAAAGACTAAGAACTTTTCAGCTTTCCAGGTTTTGCTAATGTGCATGTGCAAGAATCTGTATAGCTGGTACAGTTGACTCAAACTAGCCAAAGAAAGTGTTCCATACCACAGATATCATGCTCAGTATATAAGTGGGAGTTGGCCAGTGGGCAGCTCTCTCAGACTTTGTCTTGCTGCTTGGGATTGTTCCAGGATTGCTTTTCAGTTCTGTTTCTATGATCACTACTCAGGATGGGTTATATTGGTCATTGATTTGTTGGGTAGTGAGAAATTATGCATTGTTCATTTTCTGGATTTTATTATCCCTATATTTTGTTATTTTCACCTTCCTTTGCTATGCTAGTTAACTGTAAACTGTCTCGCAAGAGTTTTCCTTTCTTCCTGATTCTCCTCCATCCTGGTGGGAAAGGGGAGAGTAAGTGAGTGGCTGTGTGGTAGTCAGTTGCTGGCTGGGGTTAAACCACAACAGTCTTTTTTTGGGACCCAACATGGGGCTCCCTGGGATTAAGAGTCTCATACTCTACCGACTGAGCTAGCTTTTTGCACGGGGTGCAGTCCCTCAGGAGCAGGCTGCCCCAGCGGGCCCTCCGCAGGCCACGGCCTTCTTCAGGCATCCATCTGCCCCAGTGTGGGGTCCTCCACAGGCTGCAGGTGGACCTCTGCTCCTCCATGGACCTCCATGGGCTGCAGGGCGACAGGCTGCTTCACCATGGTCATCACCACAGGCTGCAGGGGAATCTCTGCCAGGAGCAGCATTACTTCTCCCTCTCCTTCTTCACCGACCTTGGCATCTGCAGCCATTCCTCTCACAAGAAATTCTTCACAATCGGCAGGCAGACACCTCTCAGGTTCTCTTCATATATCCTGTCTTCACTTCTTGTGTCCAGGCCAGGCTGAATCAGGCAGAAACAGCCACCCGGCGGGAAGTCAGAAGGTGAGGGCTGCAAGGCCCACAAAGCTCGTGCCTCCCCATCTCCTCTGCTTCTTCTTTTTTAAAAATTTATTTTCCCTTTCTTAAATATGTTATGAGAGAGGCATTGTCACTGTCACCAATTGATTTGGCACTGGCTAGTGGTGCATCCGCCCTAGAACTAGTAGAGTTCACTTCATTGAGAAGCTTCTTGATGAAGTTGCCACTGTAGCCCCCTGCCACTACACAAAACAGGCATAGTTGTATGGACACACACAAAACAACTCCCCATTTCTTCAATGTCACCAGAATTTCTGTAATTTTAATTTTTTATGATAGCTTGGAAATCCTGTCTATACTTAGGTATGTATCTGTGAAAATAAAAGATTAAAGTAGAGATCTTGAGTTGAACAGACTTTTAAAATAAATATAAAATAAGATTTTAAGTTTGATTTGAGCTTTTAGAGAATTCTGCTGAAGATAAATGTTAGTATTTAATACAATCGATGGAAATAAAATCTATGGAAAGTTAATTTCTCACTGAGATAAAAAAGAGTAGTCTTTGTAAAATGTTGCATTTCTATTCCTTGTTAGACTAAAACAAGTTATTATCCTCTCTCTTTTACTCTTTTTTTTTTTTCCCCAGCTGCATGGGTTTGATAGGTATAGAGAAATTATATATTTACAACAAGAATGTATGTTTCAGAAGAAGCCTAGATGAAAAATACTATTTCACTCCTATTTGGAGATATTTAATTTCAAAATGCCTATATTTCTCTGTCATTTGTATTATTAGCATGACTTTTACCCCTCCAAATTAACAAAACATTTCCATATGTGCTTTTCTTTTCAACAATTTTCTTTTCATTCTACAATATTCCTAGTTTATAACTGGGAAATCAACAGCAGTCATGCTTTAAGTAAGGTGGATGTGTTTGTGACACAAGATCTTGTAGGATTTTATTTTTATCTTACGAAATAGAATTTTAAATGACAAAATAAATGTATGCTTGAGGCATCTGAATGTCATTCATATTGATATTTTCAAGTGTATTCAAAGTAAATAAGTGCACTTATTTAAAGAAAAGTGCTTTATATGGGGCATGCCGGATTTGACAAAATCCGTGTGCTGCATCTATACCCTGCAAATCAACTACCAGCAAACTGTGATTAATGTGGATGGAAAACCTACCTCTAAAGCTCAGTTTATATGGTTTCAATATGGACAAGTGAATTATCAGTGAATATAATGACAAAGAATTAATGGAACTAGTTCTTAAAATGTATATACAGTAGAAAAGAATCTTTTTGAGTTTGTTGCAATAATTTATTCTGAGGAAGAATTGCCTACCTGGAATGCAATGTTACAAAACAGACAGCCGTGATTTTCATTGTAGTCAGAAACAGCTTTTATTCACCTGCAAGTGTTTCAAATTGTGCCAATAATTCTGAGGTTTAATAATTTCAATTTCGAAATGTTGAACAAAATTCAAATATTGCTGTAATGCCATTTTTAGGTGCTAAATAGCACTCAGATGTGAAAAGAGGAAAAGAATGACTTTTTAGTTAATGATTTCAAGATTACCTGTTTTAGAGAAATATTTTTGCTTATTATCAAAATAGAGTATTCTGTGGATTCTAGATAATTATAATTTTTATCTAGACATGAACATGATTAAATTACAGACTGTCAATTAAGTAGGATCTTTTCCATGTAACTGCTTGCATGATACAGTGTATAGAACATTCCAATTAATCTTTCAGGTATTACACCATTATCAAGCACAGATACAACTTTATTCCGTCTTACTCTATATGAGGGATGCCATTAGTTCTTTTATCTACATGTTACAGTAATCAGTCAAACTGCCTTAAAAATTTTCCGTTATCCACCAAAATAATAAATCCACCATAAACCCAGTTCATAGAGTCCCTCTCACCAGGAAAGGAGTTCTATCCTGTAAATGTAGCCTATTTTTCATTTGTTTTCTGGTTTTTTTTTTTTTTTTTTTCTGTATTTCTTTTT
>WHYT01016193.1:38450-85366 GCA_009806455.1 Tetrax tetrax
TTTTTTTTTTTTTTTTCTGTATGTCTTTGTATGAAGTAGGAATGCTATCTATATGCACACACTGTGCATCAGGTAATTCATATAACTGTGTATCTGAAACACTCTGTTTCTGCAATTTAGCACTCTTCCAAGATTATACAAATGTTCTTACACATATTTCATGTTTAATTTCTGATTACTCCACAAAAATGCTTTTCTGAAGATTATAATACAGTTAATACCTATTTTCATTAAGTTATATCTAGTTATGTAACATAATCTTAACCATTTATCAGCAAAAAATTTACAGCTATCTGATTTTACTATATTCTTCAACATGACAATTATTTCCAAAATTAAAAATTGCACAGAAAGATGATCTCATAGAATCAAATTAACAAAGAGTTATTCCAGTTGGAAAAAAAAAAAATATTCACATTGCTCAAAGCAGAAATAATTAGGTCAGGTTGTGCACGGCTGTTTCCAGCCAAGACTTGAATACCTCCAGGGATTGACACTCCACTCCTCTGTGGGCAGCTTGCTCCAGGATTTGGCCATCCACATGGTAAAAACATTTCCAATATCTAATAAGAATTTCCCATGTTCTAACTTGTGTCCGTTGCCTCTTACCCTATCACTAGGCATTTCGAAGAGGCCTCTGGCTCCATGTTCTCTGTAGCCTCTGATCAGGCAGCTGCAGATGATAATCAGGTCTTCCTCAGCCTTCTCTTCTCCAGACTGAAGTAACCCAGTTCTTTCAGGTTCCCTTTGTCACGTGCACCAGCCTCACGACAATTGTGGTATCCTGTCCTGGATTACCTCCAGGATGTCCGTATCTTCTGGAAAGGGTGAGCCCAAGTGAAAACACAGTATCGCAGTTGTGGTCTCACCAGTGCTGAACAGAGGACAAGGATCACCTCCTTTGAACTGTTTGCAGCACTCTTCCTCATGCAGCACAAAACACTTTTGACTGCCTTTGTAACAAGGGCACATTGGTGGCTCATGGTCAACCTGGTGTCCACCAGAATCTCCGTATCTTGTTCTACAAAGCTGCCTTCCAGCTGGTTAGCCTGTACATGGATTTATTCCTCCTCAGGCCCAGATTTTTTTGCTTTTTTTTTTTTTTGTTAGACTTCATGAGGTTTCTGACAGCCCATTTCTCCAGCAGGTCCAGGTCCCTCCAACATATTGACAAGCCCCTGCACACACACGTTTGGTGTTGTCTGAAAACTTACTGAGAGTGCACTCCATCCCACAATCCGGGTCATTATTTTTTCCTACTTTCCTTATAAGCATTCATTATTCCTCTAGAAATTTGGTGGTGTTTCCAGACATGCTAAAAATTGGCCAAAGTGACCCAAAATTTCCTTTAATAGAACTTCTGGAATTCTTTTGTCATTGATATTTACAACTCTACAATTTCCCACTAATAACAGATCAATGGGTATCTTGAGACTATTCTTTTTGATATGTATGAAATTCTGTTTTTGTTGTTGCAATTAATCTGGCTGGGATAGTGGGTTTTGTTTTGTTTTTTTTTCTTTTTGTAGCAGGCCATATGCTACAGGTTTTGGATTTGTGACTAAAAGAGTGCTGACAACACACCAGTGTTTTGGTTATTGCTGAGCAGTATTTGCACATTGTCAAGGTTTTCTCTGTTTCTCACACTGCCCCCTCGGCAACTAGGCTGAGAGTCCATAAGAAGCTGGGATGGGACATAGCGAGGACAGCTGATCTGAGTTGACCAAAGCGATATTCCATGACGTATAACATCATGTTCAGCAATAAAAACTGAGGGGAGGTGTTTTTTTTTGGGAAGGTAGCTGTTGCTTGGAGACAGGCTGGGCATCAATCTTCTTGTGGAAGGCTGTGAGTGATTACCCTTGCATCACTCAGCTCTTTTGTTTTTATTTTTCTTCCTTTTTCCTTCACTTATTAAACTATCTTTATCTTGACGTATGAGATTTCTCTCTTTTGCTCTTTGTATTCTCTCCCTATGCTGTTGAGGTGAGGGAGTAAGCCAGTATCTGTATGAAGCTTAGCAGAGGATCAGGGTCAACCCATCACAGTCGTGATGGGTTAACTCATCACTATTGCTGAAATAGTTCAATATGTTGGTTTCTCTTATGAGTTTTACAGAACTTGTGGGGGTTTTTTTCTTGTATTAATTGTTATCACTTTCCTTTTTTTTTTGTTATATTACATCATTCTATCATAAACATATTTTTATATGTTAGTACAGATATATTTTTAATATATCAATGCTTCATAATTCTAGTCATATTAATTTTAATTTCAACATAACTAGACTGGACTGATGTTTATATAATGTCTTTGTTTTTTTATTCTTGCTTAACATCTTAGATGTACAAATAACTGAATAATTTCTTCTCTAATGTGTATCCTGATTAATTTAGTTATCTTGATTTTGTGTAAAATTCCTTTATCTCCTGTTTCCACTTCTCTCTAGCCAAGTCAGCTGATCTATCACGATTTGTTCTGCTTCTACAAAGAAGCCCATCTTAAGTGGGTTATTTTTCTGGAGAAGTTGGAGCAGTGTTCTCCAGGGTGAAAAAAAAACTCAAACAAATATACAGCAAAACAAAACAGAAAACTCCTCCATTTTCACTCTCTTATCCAACTCAAACAAATGTTCATAATAATATGAGAAAAAAAAAACAAACACCCCCCCCCCAAATAATAAAAAAAACCAAAAACAAAACAGACACTGTTGTAATCTAAAAGCAAGAAAATGCTGTTTAAAAATTTCTGTTCCATAACTTCTATGATTATGGGACTTTAAGTACACCTATGACATATATAAAGCGCTATAAACAATTCACACTGAAAGTATTGTAGTTGGTTTATATCTCATAACTTAATGAAATGTAAGTAGCTACCTGGGAAAATTTAGGCACTAGGAAATCCAATTATTTAAAAAAAAATGAAATGTAGTGCAATGAAAACTCAAACTGCAGGTTTTTTTCCAATTAGAATAAATACTTTATTAAGTATTTATCAAGATCTGTACTTCAGTATATTTTAAGCTCTTTGCGAAATGTTAGTTTGTGTCAATAATGGATGTGTTCTGTATCAGATTCATGGAGCCCAAGTTAATATGTCAATTATCATAATCAAAGGCTTGTTGAAGTCATTGGAAAATTATGAACTAATTCAATGCTTTGAGAAATATGCCTGTAAGCCTGTTATATGTAGGAATGTCTCGCATGTCTCGCAAATCCACCTAACTGATTAAAAAGTCAACATTTCTTTATCTGTTGCTCATTGGTAGCTAACAAGAGGAGGCATGTCACTATTTTTATAAAATTGTATATACTTCTCAGAATATACTTTAAAATGCAGTCATGCACTTCTCCTACAGCTTTTTTTTTCTTGTGATGGTTTCAGTCCTTAGGCTATAAGAGATTTCAGGCTTTGGTTTTAAACCTTTCCAAGACTCAGAACATTATTAGCTCTTTTTGGTTTGTTTGCTTGTTTGTTCTCAGAAAAGCCCCATCATACCCAGCGTCAATCTTTGTTTTTCAAAGAAAGGGATTAAATTGTGTTAGCTATTTTACAGCAGATCCATCATTCAGAAAAGGTTGTTGTATTGCTTCCAGCTCAGATAGAATACCTAGCGTTGTTCTACCTAGTGAAAATAAAATAATGCATAAAGATTTCCCCAACGTACTACACAAGTGTGTCTAACCTGTACAGACAGTATCACATCCTCAGGACTCTTCCTAATGATTCCCTCCACAGCCAGATTGGAAGCTTAAGCTTCTTTAATATTCCAGCTTCATTATTCACATTTTCTATAATTTAACAACTTCTTATACTTAATGGAAAAGCCATGCAATATTGAGCAGTAACTGCTGTTAATTTCCTGCTGTATATCATTTGCATTTTTTGTTGCTAGTGGAGAGTAATTAACATGGTCTAATTATCATACTGATTGTCTTCTTTAGCTTATGAAGATATAGTCATCTCAATCCCCGTTGATCTTACAATACTACATTTTATTACCTTCAATAATAGTATCCAGGGATATACAAAGCTTAGTTTTTTACTGAAAGATGGTGTGATGTAGCAGTAACAGGTTCCCTACATAGTTCAATTTGGAACACAGTAATGTAAGTTTTTATATGCCTATCAAAAAAATATAGAGCCCTGCTTCTGCAGTAGTACAATGCCATCTTTTTTTAGTGAACAGAATTTCAGTTGTATTACCATAATCTCAAAAAAAAAAAAAAAGTTTTCTTGTGTTCTATTCAGATTGTCTTATACTTCTCTGCCTGTGAACAGTTAAGACAGAAACACATTCAGCTGGGAATATGCTTACAAGCAGTAATGAGGGTTTTGGTTTTTTTTCCTGCAGAGCTGCTTTTTAGAAGAATAGATGTTTATCTAAAGGAAAAATACTTTCCTTAATCTAAAAGTTCTATCTAATCAAAGTCCTTAGTAAATTTTAGGTTCATCTACAATGACCTTACAAAAAAAGTACCACAGATAGATAGGAAAATCTAAGTGAAATCAAGTTATCCATTGGGATGCTGTATACAAGAACAGAGGCTTTTGGGTTTTAAAAAGAAAAGAAAAATCAAGTAAGATAAGATAAAATTGCATATGCAAATAGATCACATTGTTTTCAGAAGATCAAGACAAATGATGAAATTCAAATGGGAGATTTTGTATGAGTCTGTTCTGCATTTATTTAAGAATAATCATTTAGGTTAGGAGACACAGGCTTCAGCAATCTGCATTTTTTTCTTATGACTTCATAGGAGTCAAAATTTCATTTGCAGCAGATTCTTCCAGGGGATCGACAGCTACTGTGAAGATTTATGCCTTCATATGCCTTCAAATGTTCTCCATAAATGCTGAAATGGATATTTTCTCTCTGGATATTTTTTTTTCTTCTTTTCAGGACTATCCATATTATTCCCTACTTTTAGAATGCCTATAAGAATCTGCAAATGTAGAGGGACTGGGAATGTTTGTGTAGGAGTGGGAGAAGCTGTGTGTTTTTTCTTATTTGTGTATGGCAAAGTGTGTTTTGTATTACAGAACTCTTTTTCTCTGTAGTCTCAGGGCAGCTGCTCTCAGACATGACTAAAGTAACTTTCATGAATGATACTAAAGACTTATAACTGTTAACAGAGAGACAAAATAAAGAAATCTCAAACTTTCCAAGCAGGAATTTACTACGAGTTTTTCATACTCATTGTACGTAATTATACACCTCAGAGAAAGGACCTACAGTGCTGTTAACAGCACAAGAAGCTGAAGTAACTTGCAGGAAAACCACAGAAGATGTGTATCATATTGCATCAGTGGCAGAAGATGGATAGACATCACACACATCCAGAAAATATCTGACCATGAGCACATAAATAAGTGTCTTAAGTGTCTGTTGGTTTTGGGTTTTTGTTTTGTTTTTTTTTTTTCTGTCTTTTTTTTTTTTTTTCCCCTTCTTCTTCTCTTTTCAGTCCTTCTTTCTCCTGTAATACTATATTTGGGGTTAAGGGAGAAGTGGTGAGTCATTCAATTGAGGCATCTGCTCCAGAACTCCATCAAAACACTCAATACGGTCTTTCTAGTTCTGGTGATTCATAGAAATATTTTACTGTTTAAAATTTTCTTTTGGGGTTCTAAATACGGATATGTAAAGCAAAGAGTAGGTGCAACATCTTTTGGAAGAATAGGAAAAAGTGACATCCAAAAATAACCTCAAATACTAACTGTAAGAGAAACACGATTTTTTAAATTTTAAGGTGAAAACAATACATACGGGTTTTTGGTTTTTTTTCTGAATCAGAACATTTAGCTGGCATATCAAAACAGAAAATCACTCTCTCTTAAGTAGGTTTATTAGTCAATGTACTATCTTATTCATGCTTTCCTTGTACTGAAGTTAACATTTTTAAATAATGTTACAAAATAAAATAATAAAATACATTATTTATTCCCTGTATTTTCCAAAACATTTTTTTTTTAGAAGAGACAAAGTAGTTTATATTTTAAACAAATTAGAGTTGGTGTATACATAATAGTTTATTCTTAAGAGTTGTAACTTTTGTTCCATAGTGTTGACTAAAACCTCTTTGATTTTGGACTTTCTAGGTCCTCACTAAAAAGAGGATATCTGGGACTCTTAAAAGATCAATTTGTTTTCCTCTGCTCGTCATTCAACTTAAAACAAAGTTTTAAAATAAAAAAAAAACCAACCCAAATCAAAAGAAACTCCTTATAAATTATCTCAAATAATAGACTCGAAGATGTTATGGCCATCCAGCTTCTCAATGAGCATCTTTAACTCTAGTTGTAAGATTTATCTGAGTTGAATTTACATGGCTGAAAGTTTATCATTTAAGCTGAATTAGTTAGCTTAAACTAAAAGTACAGTTAATACAAACAGTTGACAACAACAAAAGTTGACTTATCTGTGTATTTCAAGAATTGGCCTCATCTCCTATCTTATAACTGATTTTTTTTTAAAGATTATTAATTGAATTTCCTGTTACTCCATCGTTTTTAATGTTTTTTTAAGTTATTGCTCATCATGCTTTGTTCATTGAGTTAACCTAAGTGACTTTCTGTTGCAGTGCTTCCTTCCCCAAATTCCAGTGAAAGGAGTAGCCACCGTCCTAGCAAATTAATTATTGAATGCTGAATAGCTAATAAGCAGTGTAGGAAAATGGAGCTGTGTGAACTGGGTGAAAAGACCTAAACTAACCTTTTGCATAGAATCATAGAATAGTTAGGGTTGGAAAGAACCTTTAAAGCTCGTGTAGTCCAAGCCTCCCTGCAAGGAGCAGGGACACATCCAACTGGATCAGGTTGCTCAGAGCCTCATCGAATCTGGCCCTCAATGTTTTCAAGGATGGGGCATCAACCACCTCTCTGGGTAACCTGTTCCAGTGTTGCACCACCCTTATTATAAAAATATTTTTCTTTATGTCCAGTCTGATTCTGCCTCCATCTGTTTTAAAACCATTATCCCTTGTCCTTTCACAAGAGGCCCTGCTAAAATTTTGTCCCTATCTTTCCTATAAGCCCCATTTAGGTACTGGAAAACTGCTACAAGTTCTCCCCAGAGCCTTCTTTTGCTCATGCACAGCTCATCCTGGTTCCAGTGGAGGCTAGAATTTTTTCCATGGGTCTCAGGAACTATAGTTGCATACAGATATTTCTCATGTGAATAGAGAAAGGCACTAATTTTCCCTTTGTTCTCCTTCAGGGTCCAGGGAGAGTAACATGGAGCAGAGTATCTTGTGTCAGTGGTTCAGAGGCCCTGAATTAGCTGCAAAGGTTGTCTTTCATCCTCTACTGCCTTGTGACCTACTTTGTGACTTGTTGAGGACTGATTTAATTACATAAACTTAGACAGCTATCAGTTAGGTCCAATGTGTCTAATATCTATTGCCCTCCAAATGTTTTGCCAATAACACTCTAATTGCCATTTCTAGTCTATGAAGATTTCAGTATACTGAATTCTGTATAAAAATCTATCTCAATAGCAAAGGATGTTTTACAGTTAATATCCTTTAAGATTATGAAACTGTTCCTTAGTATGGACTACTGGCCAAATTAATTTCCTAGGGGACTACAGATTAAACACAAATCATGGTTTCAAATATGAAAGGTCATGTTGTTCAGCCACAAAGCTACAGTTCAAAATATGACTTTATGACTTCTACTACTTGTTTCCACTCTGAATTATTCATCAAGTTAATATTTTACTATCATAATTTTTCTTACCCTTTAAATTTAGAAAACAAATTTAGGGTGCTTATGTTAATAAAAGCAATTTTAAAGAGTAATATAATAAACCTAACATTTCCAGGACATGAGAGAATACAATATCAAGTTTTAGGTTGAGTACAAATTATCTCAATCCAAATATTTTTTAAAGTTAATAAAACTTGTTCTTCAGCTTTATTTGCGTGGATTTCACTGAATCATGGAATAATTGATGTTTAAAGGACCTAGGGAGATGTTCAATCCCCTGCTCAAGCAGGGTTAGCTAGAGTAAGTTGCTCAGGGCTGAGTCCAGTCAGGTTCTGAAATTCTCCAAGGGTGCAAACACCCCAACCTCTCTGGACAACACACCTTGTTTCACTGTTTGATCATGTTCACAGTAAAAAAAAAAAAACAATTTAAATAGCATTTCCCATATTTCAGTCTATGCCCATTAGTTCTTGTCCTTTTATTGTACACCACTGAGAAGAGCCTGTCTTCATCTTGTCTAGTCCCCACTCCTATTCAAGTATTTGTATATATTGATTTAAACTGCATATATATATATACTAAGGCATACATTTTTATAATATTAACAAATGAAATAACTTGTTTGGTGACTGTGAACCATTTTAATATTTTATTTCCTACAAGTTATTGCAGAAAGTCTAAGTATTTTTAAAATTAATTTTATAGATTAGCAAGACAGAAAATACAGTAGAGATGCACAGATAATATAAAGTGGTTTTCAGGTTTTTTATTGCTTGTTGGACTTGATAGTCCTAAAGGTCTTTTCCAACCTAAATGATTCTATGATTCTATTATTTTCCTTCCAAAGGAATATGTTCCCTTAAGAAGTTGTGGGGGAAAAAAAAATTCATTATAGTTGTTATAATTGCAATTATAGATTAAAAAGAATAAATAGAAATGTTTGCTTTGAGTATAAAACTATTTCTTCCATGTAAGAATGCAGTGATGTAACCATTAATGATTTAAAACCCCTGTTAAGCTGAAGCAAGATAATTTTAACAGATATTGCAAAAAAACTCTATTACTGTAGGTAAGTAAGAAAGAGATTATTTGGAAAAAACTGCAAACATATAGGTAAGTAAACTTAAGTCAATATGTCCAAAATGAGGTATGTCCAGGATTCTTGAAAGAATTAAATAATTAATGTAAAAATGTCCATCATTTTTAAAATGAATATTTAGTATATATCCAGTACACTGCCATTAATACTGCTGTAGAAACTTCTAAGTGACCTTCCAACAGTGATTACACCAATGCCCAATTACTATTGATGACTATAGGACAAAAATTTCACCTCTAAACTTTTCTAACTACTAAATTATTTATAAATAGTAGTCCTATTAAGTGAATAACCTAATATTCAATTAATGGTTAATGATACATAACGAAATGGCTTCAAACACCCTACAACGAACTTGAGAAGATTTGCAAATTTCACGTGAGACTTCTGAATATGAATTCTGACTAAACCTGTAGTTATAATACTTCAATATTTTTCCATCATGTACTCTATTATAAACAAAATTAACTCTGCAAAGGATCAGTTGAAGTAACTCACTCCATAGTCCCTGAATCCTCTGAAAGATCAAGATAAAGATAAAGATTCCTGAAGCCTACTCTGATTACTTAAAACCACTTTTTTTTTGATGAATACTTGTATGTGTATTCAATGAAGTAATTTTTTTTAGGTGGAAAATAACAGAGAAATCATAGAATTACAAGAAAGAAGGTTGAAATGTAATTTGCTCCCTTCCTAATCCGTTGCTTAAAGTAATAGATCTAATTCCTGAGAGATATTCTGTAGTATTTTACAAAGCAGTTAGTGATGGATACATCACAAGTTCTCTAAACCATTTCAGTGTTTCATTATAACTAGGATCATATAAAATTAATAGAATGTTTTTATAGAACTTTTTTTTTCTAATTTCTGACCTAGTTCAAGTCATACAAATTAAGCTCATTATTCTTCATCTTCCTTAGCAAGAACGTAATATTTGTAATAGTACCTCTTTCATATTTGAATGCTGTTATTTTGTCTTCTCCCAATCTTCTCTTTCATAAACTAACAGCACTGGGTTAATTGTTTTTCTCTAGGTCTTGGTTCCTGCAACTTTCACTATTCTTAATACTCTTAGACTGCACCTCACTAGTTTGCATTCCTTAGTGATATTCACTGCCCAATTCCTCCACAGAAGGATCTAATATTAACAGAGTGGAAAAGTGAATTAACCTAATATAGAAAACATATTCTTTTTTATACATGTTCAACTTAAGATCTGAGGTAATAACTGTAAGATTCTTCTTGATAGAAATTTTGTCTAATTTTTTACCCTTTTTTTTTTTTCAGGTTATTCCAGATGAAGTAAAGAGATTTTTATAACTGTATTGAATCATATTTTTTTCAAACCATTTTACAGTTTCTGGCCACTATTTTAGTTTTTAATCATGTTGCTTATTGGTACATTTAGTTAGAACTTTGTCTATGGGATCATCAAAGTCCTATGAAATAATCAACAGTCTTATAAAAAGGACAGACCTTAGGAAAAGAGTTCCTAGGTGACAGTAGGAAAAGGTTACTTTTATTGCTCTATTTCCTCTTCTGCATGTATACATTAGTATTATAGAACTCGCAGTTTCACCAGTACATAACTTATTCACTTACACTATGGTTGTGTCCACCATAAGATCATCATGAGAGTTATAGTTCCATTTTTATAAGGGGTTATTTATGACTACTTGCTTTGTTTCCTTGCTTGATTATGAGAACACTAGAAGAAAAAAAAAAAAGAAAGAAAGAAAGAAAACCAACATAAAATGAATGAAAGAAAAGATAACACCACCATGGAGAGAAGAAACAAGAAATCCATCCTAGATCTCAGCTGTGAACCATGCTGTCCTTTCCCCTACCATTCTTCCATCTGCTGTAATTTGTGAATTTTCTGTCTAATTTTAGACTGCAAATGGCGCAAGAGGACATGTGTTTTGGTATGTAGATAGAACAGTTTCAGTCACTGTACAAATAACCAGTACAAATTAATACATACCTGTATATGGTTTTAGCAAGTATTAATGCTTTATTAGTTGAATAAAGGGTCATCTTTATCAGAAAATAGATCTATCCCTGAGCATAATTTATGATTGTCCAATTAGGTCATACATTAATGATAATCGCTATAGAAGATCTTTAAGATTCTGAATCTATTAATCTAATGTTTCATATTTAATGAAATCATCAGCAATTTTTGGTTTAAAATGTAAGACCATTTAATAGCATTTGAGTCATTACTTTCCTGCTACCTATTTGGTATATAAGTATTTCCTCCTTTCATCAGGAAGTCTGCAATTTTCTTTTTAAGTTTTACCCACCATACTGTCATGAAATTCTTAGAAAAAATTAAGATGAAACTAGTAGAATAAGCATCAGCCAGGAAACAATATAGTATTTAGTCTTAGAACTTCTGAGTTTATTATCAAAGGGTAAACCCTTTTATGACCTTCTTATCACTATTCATTTGTCAGAACACTTTGAATGTTAAATATAGTACTGGAAATTAGTTTTTAAAAACCCTATTTCGGAATATCACTGTTTGCAAAAATCTTTTCCTTTAAGAGGTAAAACAATACCTCCATGCCCAAGAACTGCGTGACAGATATTGGGAGATATATTCTAAAAAAGGGAAATACGTGACCCTTTGTATCTTTTGGCAGAGTGCTACATAATTCACTGACACAAACCACTCACTGCAGTTCTGACTGATTCCTGACCCCTGTTGTGGAATCAACAATGAGTTTAGAAGTAGTAATTAGATTTTTCTTAGAAATATATTCATATTTTAGATTTTATTTTAGGAAAAAATTCTTCACCAAAAAGGTTGTTAAGCTTTGGAACAAGCTGCTCAGGGAAGTGGCTGAGTCACCATCCCTGTAGGTATTTAGAAGACCAACATCAAAACATACAATTAATTGTCTAGCTAAACAAATCTGATATAAATACTAGTCCTGAGGGTTTCATCTAAGGTTGCAAAGCAGTGAAACAACACAGTCACTAGGCAAAAATAGAAAAAAATGGGAGGCTGTTTGTAGGGCAACTGATGGAGGGGTAGCAAAACTCCAGGTCTAAGAGATAGAGATGTTGTCGTAGTTTCGCCCCGATCTGGACCAGACTACGCAGTCTCTCTCTCACTCCCCCCACCCTCTGAGAGAATAGGGAGAGATAATTTAAGAGAAGAGAGATAATTTAAGAAAAAACGACTCGAGGTTTGAGATAAGGACAGGGAGAAATCCTTACCATCACGGGCAAAAACAGACTCGACTTGGGGAAAACTAGTCATTTATTACTACAACTAGCAGGATAATGAGACAGAGAAACAAGAAAACCTCCTCCACCCCTCCCACTTCCCAAGCTTAACATTATCTACCTTCCCCCCCTCGAGCGGCACGGGGGGAAGAGGGAAGGGGGATCGCGGTCAGTCCATTATGCGTTGTTTTATGCTGCTGCTTCACAGTTGGGGGAAGAACTCCTCACATCCCTCCCCTGCTCCAGTGTGGGATCCCACCCGTACGCCACAGTCCCTCATTAAACTGCTCCGGCGTAGGTTATCTCTTCCACGGAGTGCAGTCTCTCCAGAACGGCTGTCCCAGCGGGCCCTCCACGGGCCACAGCCACATTCAAGCATCCACCTCCCCCGGTGTGGGGTCTTTCACGGGCTCCAAGCTCCAAGTGGATCTCTGCTCCTCCGTGGACCTCCATGGGCTGCAGGGGGACAACCTGCTCCACCATGGTCGTCACCACAGGCTGCAGGGGAATCTTGGCCAGGAGCCACGTTACTCCTTCCCCTCCTTCACTGACCTTGGCGTCTGCAGCTGTTTCTCTCACAAGAAAAGTTCATTCTTCACAACGGGCTGCCAGAAGCCTCAAAAAGCCTCTCAGGATCTCTTCACGTTATTCATCCCATCTCATCTCCTCTCCACCTCTTGCAGCCAGACTGGTCTGAGTTGGCTCCCTGCAAGGCCCTGGAGGCCTGCGCCTCCCCCTCTGGGCCTCTGCCCTTGCTCAGCTTTGTCATATCTTCTCTTCTCTTTTTTTTTCTGTTTTCCCTTTCTTAAATACGTTATTGCAGAGGTGCTATCACGGGACATTCTGCTCCCAATCGGCTCAGCCTTGGCCAGCAGCGGGTCCGCCCTAGGCCTGGTCGAGTCCACCGAACAAAGGGGAGGGACTTCTAGCAATTTCCTACAGAAGCTACCACCTTAGGCCCCCCTCACTAAGCAAAACCACAACAGATGTTCTATTCATGGCTCGTTTTCAGCCTTCAGCAATGGCAAAAGAATTTCTCCAAGCACTATCCTCGCAGACAGACCCAGGACAGTACAATCTATTCAGCCTAGTGAAGGATATGCATGCCTCACTGCCCAGGTTCACTTTACTTTGAATTCTGTAGTTCTGAGGGAGTGAAAATATTTGCTTAGTGGCTCCCCTCAGCCTCTAAGAAGGAAGGGAAACAACTGGAAGCAAGTGATGTTCTCCTTGGCATCTCCTTGAAGCTCAGCATGCCACAGGGCTGATATTGCATGTTGTTCTAGCAAGTTGAGGAAAGCACCCAACAAGCTACTGCAGCTCATCTGCACGGCTGGGAAGTTCACTTGACCTCAGTTTCCTGAGCTGCTAAGGGAGGACAGCACTTGGGGAGAATAGCATTTAGCTGCAAAAGGATGAAGATTAAAAAAAAAATTATTGCAACAAATTAATGTCTGTTTGTCTTGTGGCAGGCTTTGAGTTAGCCTTTCTGTGAAGTTGATGGATAACTGAAGTTGTTACTGAAAAGGAAAGTCAGTTTTTCAGAACTTAATTTCTTAGACTTTCTTTAAAATGCCACACACGAGCACTGAAATCAGTAGCGTAACTTTTACAAACCTGGAAACATTGAGAGCTTTCTCTAGAATCAAATTTCAGGATGACTATAGGGAGCTGTTTTGAAAATCTTGGCTTATGGTTCTGTAAATTGCAGTCCTTGCTCTTTATGCCAGTTAACTGAGGATCTGATATTGCAGCACCACAGTTGCAGGAGTTTCAGCCACAGACATTAATGGAATAGAGACCCATCTTCTTACAGCCAGTGGCAGACAGTGAAATAGGTCAGATATTGGTCCATGAAATGATTGCCACCTACATAATCAGCAATCTATTAAGATTAATGAGGCTCTCATAAGACATTCTGTACTTCATCTAAGCTCACATTAAAATCAGATTAATCAAAAAGGTCTATATATCTTCTTTCATATTTTAAAATATGAAACTTAATCCTTGTTTACTAAACTAATAATTATAATGATAATGCCTTATGCAAATCAGGTTTTAATTTTGTTGTTCATAGATTATTATGTACTAGAAGAGAATCTCAGAAAGGGAGAAGTCAATTCTGAAAAAGCAGTCTAAGTCACATTATATATGCATAAAGATCCCAGTCCAGTATTTCTGAGTATCACCCTATATGTTTCTATGAGTTTTCTTTTATGTTTCTATGAGTTTTCTATATATTATTCTATGATTCTGTGTTGTCACCCAAGCTTATTCATGGTGTGAATGTGCAGAGGTAAGAGTCTTTGTAGGAATTTGATCTTACCATTAGCTTTTCTATGTCACTTCTTGGTGCTGTTATAATTAGTAGTAGTGGTAGTAAACGAAGAAGAGAGTATAGGCTAAATTGTTTTTAGTATGTAAAAGACAGAAAATAAGAAACTGTTGATTTGATTTATAAAATGAAAATTCTTACCAAGTTCTGAACCAGTTTAAGGTTCTGGCAAGTGACATTAATAGATATTCAGTGGAGCATATAAGTGGAAATACAATGTTGCCATGCTGCTGTCACAGGTTACCCTCCAATCTTAATATTAGAACAGAAGAAGTAACTATGAACAAATAGTCTGATTTTTATTTGCTTTCTTGTTTTTAAATTCGATTAGCTATTTTGAAAGTGATTATTCATCTTCATATTCAAGGAGCACCTCCTCCAAGCTCAGCAGAGCTGCATCTCGATGAAGAAGAAGTTGGGCAAAAAGGCCAGGAGGCCCGCGTGGATGAGCACAGAGCTCCTGGACCAATTGAAAATAAAGAAGAAAGCCTATTGAGGGTGGAAGCGGGGACAGGTATCCTGGGAGGACCACAAGGAGGCTGTGAGAGTGGCCAGGGATCAGGTGAGGAAGGCTAAAGCCCTGATGGAATCAAATCTGGCCAGGGATGTCAAAAAAACCAAGAAAGGCTTCTATAGGTACGTAGGGGACAAAAGAAAATCCAAGGAGAATGTAGGCCCCCTCCAGAAGGTAACGGGTGTCGTGGTTTACCAGGACATGGAGAAGGCTGAGGTACTCAATGACTTTTTTGCCTCAGTCTTCACCGATAAGGGCTCTTGTCTCTCCACCCAAGCTGTGGAAGGCACAGGCAGGGACTGTGAGGATGAAGAACCACCCACGGTGCTCGAAGAGCAGGTTTGGGATCATCTAAGGAACTTGAAGGTGCACAAGTCCATGGGGCCTGATGAGATCCATCCGCACGTCCTGAGGGAACTGGCAGATGAAGTTGCCAAGCCACTGGCCATCACATTTGAGAAATCGTGGCGGTCTGGTGAGGTCCCCGATGACTGGAAGAGAGGGAACATAACCCACATTTTTAAAAAGGGGAGTAAGGAAGACCCGGGCATTTACAGGCCGGTCAGCCTCACCTCCGTGCCTGGCAAGGTCATGGAGCAGATTCTCCTGGAAACCATGCTAAGGCACATGGAGAGCAAGGAGGTGGCTGGTGACAGCCAGCATGGCTTCACCAAGGGCAGATCGTGCCTGACCAATTTGGTGGCCTTCTATGACAGGGTGACAGCATCGGTGGACAAGGGACGGGCAACGGACATCATCTACCTGGACTTGTGCAAAGCTTTTGACACTGTCCCGCACGACATCCTTCTCTCTAAACTAGAGAGGAACGGGTTCGATGGATGGACCACTCGGTGGATAAGGAGTTGGCTGGATGGCCGCACTCAGAGAGTGGTGGTCAACGGCTCAATGTCCAAGTGGAGACCAGTCACCAGTGGCATCCCTCAGGGGTCCGTGTTGGGCCCGGCCCTGTTCAACATCTTTGTGGGCGATATGGACAGTGGGATAGAGTGCACCCTCAGCAAGTTCGCTGATGACACCAAGCTGTGTGGTGCCGTCAACGCGCTGGAAGGGAGGGATGCCATCCAGAGGGACTTGGACAGGCTGGAGAGGTGGGCCCGTGCCAACCTCATGAAGTTCAACCAGGCCAAGTGCAAGCTCCTGCACCTGGGTCATTGCAATCCCAGGCACAAATACAGACTGGGCGGAGAATGGATTGAGAGCAGCCCTGAGGAGAAAGACTTGGGAGTGCTGGTGGACGAGAGGCTCAACATGAGCCGGCAATGTGCCCTTGCGGCCCAGAAGGCCAACTGCATCCTGGGCTGCATCAAGAGCAGCATGGCCAGCAGGTCGAGGGAGGTGATACTGCCCTTCTACTCTGACCTGGTGAGACCCCACCTGGAGTACTGCGTCCAGTTCTGGAGTCCCCAGCATAAGAAGGACATGGACCAGTTGGAGAAGGTCCAGAGGAGGGCCACGAAGATGATCAGAGGGCTGGAGCACCTCTCCTATGAGGACAGGCTGAGAGACTTGGGGCTGTTCAGCCTGGAGAAGAGGAGGCTCTGGGGAGACCTGATAGCAGTCTTCCAATACCTCAAGGGGGCCTACAGGAAAGATGGGGAGAGACTGTTCAGTAGGGCCTGTTGTGATAGGACAAGGGGTAATGGGTTTAAATTAGAGGGAGGTAGATTTAGACTCGATATTAGGAAAAAATTTTTTACAATGCGAGTTGTAGAGCACTGGAACAGGTTGCCCAGAGAGGTGGTGGATGCCGGATCCCTGGAAACATTCAAGGCCAGGCTGGATGGGGCTCTGAGCAACCTGATCTAGTCAGGGATGTCCCTGCTTCTTGCAGGGGTGTTGGACTACATGACTTTGAAGGTCCCTTCCAACTCTAGCCATTCTATGATTCTATGATTCTGTGATTCTATGATTCTGATTTTCTTCCTTATCCCATCAAGGACGGGAGTGAGTGAGCAGCTGTGTGGTGCTTAGTTGCAAGCTGAGGTTAAACTGCAAGAGATATCTAATGTTTTAATATGACAACCAGGTCACACATCTTTGTTTCACTATCACTGAAAAGTTCACTTTACATACATAATGATTCAGTAAATATGTGCATATACCTATATGTACATTTAGATACAATTTTTTAGTAACTACTTGCAGTTAACATTTGCCAGTTACAGTAAATACCCTGGCAGGCAGTCAAAATCTCTTTACAGAAGGAATTGAGAATCTCCAAGAAAGCTAGAACCTTCCCTGATGTGAGGTATAATGGAGAGAAGAGAGTGATGGTTCTTCGCCTTGGTAGTTATTTGTTTAAGAATTACCATCCTTAGCAAGTGTGTCAGAGCCCTTGTTGAGATCCTTCATCTTTCATCGCATTTCAGTCATGTTGAACCTGGGTTATGAATTTGAATTATGAGCAAATGTTATGACTGTTACGCAGACTTTAAGATTTAAAACCATCTCTTTGCTGAAGTTGTGTTAGTTCAATGACAGTATGAGTGCAAAAAATCTGGTTAAGATTTTCAAGTGCTTCCAAAAAAAGGGCTCACTCAAAAATGAGCAGAGTTTCCATGTGTCATAGTTTAGCCTCAATTGGGACCAGACTACACTGGTCTCTCACTCCCCCCACCCTCCAAGAGAATATAGAGAGATAATAGAAGAAAAAAGGCTTAATGTTTGAGATAAGGACAAGGAGAATTCCTTAAAGTCACTGTTACAGGCAAAACAGACTCAAGTTAAGGAAAACGATTTGTTTATTACTAAAACCAAAGCAGGATAATGAGATAGAGAACAAGATAACCTCCCCCCACCCCTCCCTCTTCCCGGGCTTAACATTATCTCTACTACCTTCCCCTCTCCCTGAGCAGCACAGGGGGAAGAGGGAATGGGGGTTACCGTCAGTTCCTCACGCGTCACTTTATGCTGCTGCTTCGTCATTGGGCAAAGAACTTCTCACATTCCTCCCCTGCTCCATTATGGGGTCCCAGCCACGGGCTACAGTCCTTCAGGAAACTGCTCCAGCGTGGGTAATTTCTTCCACAGGGTGCTGTCTCTCTATAATGGTTGCCCCGGCATGGGCTGTCCACAGGCCATATCCTCGTTCAGGCATTCACCTGCCCTGACGTGGGGTTCTCCATGGGCTGCAGGTGGATCTCTGCTCCTCCGTGGACCTCCATGGGCTGCAGGGGAACAACCTGCTCCACCATGGTCATCACCACAGGCTGCAGGGGAATCTTGGGCAGGAGCAGCATTAGTTCTCCGCCTCCTTCTTCACTGACTTTGGTGTCTGCAGCTGTTCCTCTCACCAGAAATTCTTCACAATAAGACTCAGGCAGACGCCTCTCAGGTTCTCTTCACATCTCATCTCCTTGCCACTTCTTGCAGCCCCACAGGACCGAATCAGGCCCAGTTGGCCTTCTGGCAGGAGGCCAGAGAGTGAGCGCTGCAAGGCCCATGAGGCTCATGCCTCCCCTCTCTGCCCCTGCTCAACATATTCACATCTTCTTTTTTTTTTTCTGTTTTTCCGCTTCTTAAATATGTTATCACAGAGGCGTTATCAGGGAACATTTTACTACCAATTGGCTCAGTTGGCCAGCAGAAGGTCCGCCCTAGGCCCAGCCGAATCCACTAGACAAAGGGGAAACTACCTTCTAGCAGCTTCTTACAGAAGCTGCCACCATAGCCCCCCTCCTCACCCCCGCAAATAAATAAAATAAAATAAAAATCAATGGAACCTAAATAAATAAAACCAGAACACCATGTGACTTTGCCTTCACCTGACTAGGAAGTCTTGTTTTCAGTCTCCTCCACTGAATGTCTCTTTTGGGCTGCTGAATAACACAAAAATATTGAGAAATAGAAAGAAGGCTGTTGAAGGGCTGCCAGAATGGTCAGGTCCTGGAGCACTTGCCTCGTGAGGAGAAGCTGGAGAAGAAACACCTCTGGGAGGACCTGACAGAAGTCCCTGATGCTTACAGGGAGGATGTTAAAGAGATGGATCCAGAGTCTTCATAGTCATGCACGTATATTTCTAATATAACATGAACTTGAATGGCATATTCAGTGTAGTATAATATGGCAGGCTGGCATACACAGCAAAGTCAATACATGTAAAGGTGATCTTAATGGTAATATCAGAAGAAAAATAACATCTTCTGAAATGTCATTTTGAAAATTTATTATTAAATTTCTTGCTCAAGTCTTGTCCAAGTCATACTGGAAATACATGCTAAAACATATAGGTATGTACAAATAAGATTAAAGTTCCAAAATCATACTGCTAATTTTATGCCTGTTCATGCTGATCTGAGAAGTTTTTCCCAAGAAACATTCTTGATCTACTTCTGTTCTGGTTTTGTTTAGTGAGGGGGGGACTAAGATGGTAGCTTCTGTAGGAAACTGCTAGAAGTCGCCCCCCTTTGTTCAGTGGACTCAGCCGGGCCTAGGGCGGAGCCAATTGGTAGCAGAATGTCCCATGATAACACCTCTGCGATAACGTATTTAAGAAGGGGAAAAACAGGAAAAAAGAAGTGAAGATGTGAAGCAGCTGAGCGGGGGCAGAGAGGGGGAGGCGTGAGCCTTGTGGGCCTTGCAGGCCTCACCCTCTGGCCTCCCGCCGGGCAGCCGACTGGGACCAACTCACCCCGGCCTGGCTGCAAGAAGTGGAGAGGAGATGAGAAGAGAATAAGATGTAAAAAGGATCCTGAGAGGCGTCTGCCAGCCTGTTGTGAGGAAAGACTGCATACACCAAGGTCAGTGAAGAAGGAGGGGGAGGAGTAATGCGGCTCCTGGCCAAGATTTCCCTCAGCCTGTTGTGATGACCATGGTGGAGCAGGTTGTCCCCCTGAAGCCCATGGAGGTCCACGGAGGGGCAGAGATTCGCCTGCAGCCCGTGGAGGAGCCCACGCTGGAGCAGGTGGAGGCCTGAAGGAGGCTGTGGCCCGTGGAGGGCCCGCTGGGGCAGCTGTTCTGGAGGGACTGAACCCCGTGGAAGAGATGACCCACGCCGGAGCAGTTTCACGAAGGACTGCAGCCCGTGGGAGGGACCCCACGAAGGAGCAGGGGAGGAATGTGAGGAGATCCTCCCCCGACGATGAAGCAGCGGCGTAAAAAAACGCATGGTGAACTGACCGCGACCCCCATTCCCTTTTTCCCCCCTGTGCTGCTCGGGAGGGGAAGGTAGCAGAGATAATGTTAAGCCCGGGAAGAGGGAGGGATGGGGGAGAGGTTATCTTGATCCCTGTCTCATTCTCCTGCTAGTTTTAGTAATAAATTAATAGTTTTCCCCAAGTCGAGTCTGTTTTGCCCGTGACGGTAACTTTAAGAATTTCTCCCTGTCCTTATCTCAAACCTCGAGCTGTTTTTCCTTGTACTGTCTCCCCCTGTTCTCTTGGAGGGTGGGGGGAGTGAGAGAGAGACTGCGTAGTCTGGTCCCGATTGAGGCTAAACTACGACAAGTTCCTATTTAGCTTCCTGAACTATTTTCTTCCTTTTTTTTTTTTTTTTTTTTAAGCTAGTGTCATAGAATTAATGCCCATTTCTATTTAGTCAATTAATTAAATTTACATAGGGTTAGGTTTCTTACCTACTATGAAGATTATTTAGACAGAGCTGGCTACTAACATATTAAAACTCAGAAATTATTAGTCTGGAAAAAGAAATGAGATGCAAAGTTTCTCCAGAGGCTTTTAATTATATGTGAATATTATCTATATAGGGTAAAAGAGAGGAAGAGATAGGTGTCACTTAAGACCTCTGTGACACAAAATCCGGCAAGCATTCAAGTGTTCAGCCAGGTGCCAGAAAGCGATTGACAATTTCAAGTACAAGCTTTATGACCTTGACAAAAGATAAAATAACTAAGAAAAAACAAAACCAACATCACAGCCTCGTGCTTCGTTTGTGCCATCAAGAAAGAAGAAAAGAAACATCATCTGGTAAATTCAGACCTTTTTGACTTCTATGTTTATTGTGGACTACTTCCTACAAATGTTTCTGAAGATACGTTTTATTACCGCATTATCATATATTGTAGGAGAAAAATTATAATTAGCTACTTAACATCTTTGGCAGATGTGTATGAGAACATTTTAAATGACTATATAAAATTTTCAGCATTAAAACCATATTCTGTCTCAAATATAATTTGTTTCATTTCTCTGTTTAATGAAGTGTAAAACAGTGATAAATTGTAAAATTCTTCCTAAAGAGTGTTCGTATTATTTGTATAATGCAGTTGGTGAACTAACTGTTTCAAAAAGCAAATGAGTTGATGAGACACAAATGTAATTTGCAGCTTAAAGATCAAAAAGCAAAGCAATAACATGGCACTACTGATATTTAATTAAATTAGTGTGCATTTCACTTAAAGAGGCAGCTTCAGTGCTTCAGCATCAGTAACTCTCTTAGCAAGCCCAGTAGAGTGGACATGTACTGAGGCACTTAAAAAATGGAGATGGCAACCTCATCTCCACAAGGAATTGCTGGTGTATACACAGAGCTCCAGTGGCCATTAAGAGGGCCTAGGAGTAAAAAGGACAAACACAGACAAAAAAAAATGGCAGTCAATTAAAAGACTAGAACTTGGCAGTTTCAACTTTATCACTATTTTAACAGAGATAAAAACAGGATATGAGGAAGAAAGCATACTTTTCTTTAGGCTTTGACCTATTTTTTTCATCTGGACTTCAGAAGACAAATTGTGAGGGTGAACATATGACTAGCATTATAGAAAATAAAATGTGAACTCTTGATACAGCATAAATTCTAGTTTATTGTAATGAACAATCAACTCCTCATGTACTTCCACTTATTATGAAACTAAGATTGTCTCATGCAGCTTACAGATTTTATTAGCAACATACAAGAAAAACAATTTAAGATTTCTTACTTAAAAGTGTCCCCACTTGGTGTAACAAGACAGATGTAATTCAGAAGACATTTTTTTCTCTGTTCAATGGGACTGGAGCTACAGAAAATCCCTAGCATGAAGTGCAAATGAGTTAGAAGTTGATGTTAAAAGGGAGCTTCTCCTTGAGATGAGGAATCTTTGACAGTTGAAACAAATGAAAGCTGCTTCTTGTAGTCATTGGGGAAAGAGGAGATGGAGCGATGTGTAAGAAACCAAGGAGACAAACTGGGTTCTGTGAAAGCTGTTAAGTAAAAATCACACGTCATGTAGGAATAAATAGAGATATTATGTAAAAAATTAATATTCTTTTCTCAGATGAATGAGATTTTATTTTTTAACAATAACAAAAAGTTATTTCAGTTATCCCAAACATATAATTTAAGAAGTAAGCTATTCCTAAAAAGGAATTATGTTTTTTCTTTAAGCATCATGGAATGTGTATTAGTAAGCATTACCTAAAACCGAGTAAATGTTCAGGCAAGATGATAGCAATCTAACTTTATTATGAACAGTGCAATACTTTTGTTAATAAACATTTTTGCTGTAGCTGCACTGTCATGACAGATACACTCAAGTAGAAGGATTCCCTTTTTTTTTTTCTGCCTTTTTCTAGAGTTTCTGGAAAAATAAAGCTTCTGATCCCATTTGTAGGCCTTGATGTTGTAATGCTTTTACAAGCCTGCTAAAAGTTTAACTGCTTTGAATGGTTATAACGGTAACTCTTTTGGGTAATGTTTCAGCTTCCGTACTTAGGAGGATAGCTTTAATGCGGAGATAACGTTTCCTGTGATGGCCTACAGACTATGTCTCTGGTGCAGTGTTTGAGATGTGATGTTTGTAAGCCTTTGAGAGTGGCTGGTGAAAAGCATGCAGTCTCTCAGACATGTAACCAAACATGAGGAGTACATTTTATTTTAAAGCTCTTTCCCAGAAATAATTTTGGCAACATACACATTGTCAGTATTACTTATCCACCACATATCCACTGTCTGCACTCCCAAAACTTAATTAGAATCAAATGTATTTAAATTAGAGATAGAAAAATTACCAATTTAGAAATGCAGTTTCTCCTGGGCTTTATTAGAGAAAAGTACAAAGATACATTCTTAATGCCTTTAAAAATGCTCTTAGCGTTAAAAACATTACTAGATAAAAGTGTCATAAAAATGTAACAACAATCTCATTTCCAATCTATAGAACAAACAAGCCTAGTTACTACAGATAAAATATATCCCCTAGAGGAAAACTGTGTGGAAGTGGTAAAATAATTTTGTAATTGTGAAAAGGCCAAACATTGATTCCTTGAGAGTTCATGCTTTGTTTACTGCTGCTCAGATGATAGCAATGGATTCCTTTCATTCGTAGCCAGTAAACAAAAAGCCCAATCTATCAGCTTACGTGTATTTAACTCTGAGGTGCGATTTGACCCAGTTTGCCCTTGTCTCTGTGTTGCTGAAAGGTTAAGGCTGATCTTTCATAACAGAGGAAAATGCTACTGTGCCTTCAAGCCAAATCATTCCAGAACGGCTATTAACCTCTGCATTTCAACCCGAATTTATAAAAGAATATTTAAAAGAACCTGAAACAACTTTAATGCAGGCTGACATGATTTTCTTCTATGGCCACTCAAATGCCACTTTGAAGTCATACTGACTGATCCAAGATGCTCCCCATACGTACTAAAAATCAGTCTCTACATTAAGCCACAGGAATGACAAGTCAGTGAACATATAACATGGCCATTTTTATTAGTACAAAATAATTAATTTGAATAAGAATCATTTGAAATATTTTGTCATTTGGGTTATTAGACTTCCATATCTTTTCATACTTTATCTCGTATACTTTTAACAGCATGGAGTATGTGTGTTATCTTTAATTTAGTCTTTAAGTCTTTATTGGTTTTTTTTGTGAGAGATTCAGCATATCTTTTGTCACAGAAAGTGTAGGAACAAAAAAAAAGCAGTAATAATAGAAATAAAATACCAATAGTCTGAATATTTACTCTAAATAAGGCAAAAAGTTACACTGTGTTGCTCAAAAGTTTTTTGATTGCTGAAGAAAAAGGAGACCATCTGATGAGTATGTGATGGCAGAGTAACATTAGGAACTTCTCGAAGTACAGCAATGTTATAACATCGATCTGCTTTATGCTGATGTGCAGGACACATTTCACATAACAATTTCCTCTAGTTTTGTCTTTTCTTACAGTGTATTCACTCTATGTTCAGTTCCTACCTTCTCTCAACCACTCCTTTATTCTTCTTGTCTGTCGTAGTTCAGCCCTGATTGGGACCAGACTACGCAGTCTCTCTCTCACTCCCCCACCCTCCAAGGGAATAGGGGGAGATAATATAAGAAAAACAGCTCAAGGTTTGAGATAAGAACAGGGAGAAATCCTTAAAGTTACCATTACGGGCAAAAACAGACTCGACTTTGGGAAAACTATTCATTTATTACTAAAACCAGCAGGATAATGAGACAGAGAAACAAGATAACCTCCCTCCGCCCCTCCCTCTTCCCGAGCCTAACATTATATCTACTACCTTCCACCTCCGAGCAGCACAGGGGGAAAGAGGGAATGGAGGTTGTGGTCAGTTCATCATACATTGTTTTACACCGCTGCTTCACAGCTGGGGGAAGAACTCCTCACATCCCTCCCCTGCTCCAGTGTGGGGTCCCACCCATACGCCACAGTCCTTCATTAAACTGTTCCGGCGTGGGTCCTCTCTTCCACGGAGTGCAGTCTCTCCAGAATGGCTGTCCCAGTGGGCCCTCCACAGGCCACAGCCACATTCAGGCATCCATCTCCCCCGGTGTGGGGTCCTTCATGGGCTCCAGGTGGATCTCTGCTCCTCTGTGGACCTCCATGGGCTGCAGGGGGACAACCTGCTCCACCATGGTCATCACCACAGGCTGCAGGGGAATCTTGGCCAGGAGCCACATTACTCCTCCCCCTCCTTCTTCACTGACCCTTGGCGTCTGCAGCTGTTTCTCTCACAAGAAAAGTTCTTCACAACAGGCAGGCAGATGCATCTCAGGATCTCTTCACATCATCCATCTCATCTCCTCTTGCAGCCAGGCTGGACTGAGTTGGACCCAGTCAGCTGCCTGGCAAGAGGCCAGAGGGTGAGGCCTGCAAGGCCGACGAGACCTGTGCCTCCCCCTCTGCGCCTCTGCCCCCACTTTAGCTTCTTCACATTTTCTCTTCTCTTCTCTTTTTTTTTTTTTTCTGTTTTCCCCTTCTTAAATACGTTATCGCAGAGGCGTTATCACGGAACCTTCTGCTACCAATTGGCTCGGCCCGGCCGAGTCCACTGAACAAAGGGGAGCGACTTCTAGCAGTTTCCTATAGAAGCTACCACCTTAGGCCCCCCCTCACTAAACAAAACCACAACATTGTCCCACTTGAATTACAGCCAGCTGTGGTATGAGGGCTGGAAGGAGACAGATTGTATCAGAAAAAGAAGTAAATGGAAATCTGGGGTGTTTTGAAAAAGTAAGTCCTAACTTATAAGAGCAGTGTTATAATTACTGTATGATCTGCATAAATATGACAGAATTGAGTGTCTATTTATGGCTAGCTGTATTCAGAAAAGAACATAAAGTTTACATTAGATTATTTGAGTACCAATCTCTGCAGTATATTTTCAACTTCTGTGAATGCTCTTTGCTTTCCATATAACATTAATATGCTTATGAATTTTTTATATGAGTTCACTAATAAGATTAAAATACCTTCCATGCTAATAAAACTTGTTGATTAGGAGAGTAAGTGAAGAATAAAAACTATATATGTGTATGAAAGATGACGTCTATTCTTTATTTCTATTCAAAAGATTTAAAATCTTGATCTGATTTCAAAAGCTTTGCCTTTAGGATGACTGGCTTCAGGAACTGCTAATGGTACGTAGGGCTTTTTTTGCAGAACATTAACACTATTCATTGACCTCTTCATTAGCAGACATGAAATTATTTGGAATTCCAGTTCCTGCTGTGAAGTTGTCCACATTACAATGTTCATGCCTGTGGCAGTCTTAGCAGCCAGATCAGGTACCAAATGGGCCATAAAATACACTAACATATCTTAGATAGGTCTTTTGCAGAAAAAAAAGAGAGAGGAAGAAAAAAGGTAAGGCACTTTCGGGATTATTAATGATGAAACAATGAAGATATGAGCAAGACACACTTCATTTGCCCATGCTCTTTCTTCCAAAGCCTTTACCATATATAAATATTTTGGGTTTAAATCTATGGTTAAAAAAATTTACCAGCAAATATGGCATACATTATCTTGGAAACCCGTTGGAAACTTTTTGTTCAACACTGAGAAAATCATAGAATCATAGAATAGTTTGGGTTGGAAGGAACCTTTAAAGATCACCTAGTCCAACCCCCCTGCAAGGAGCAGGGACATCTCCAACTAGATCACGTTGCTCAGAGACCCGTCCAACCTGGCCCTGAATGTTTCCACGGATGGGGGATCCACCACCTCTCTGGACAACCTGTTCTAGTGTTCCACTACCCTCAATGTAAAAAAAAAATTCCTTATATCAGTCTGAATCTGCCTCCTTCTAATTTAAACCCATTACCCCTTGTCCTATCACAACAGACCCTGCTAAAGAGTTTCTTCCCATCTTTCCTGTAGGCCCCCTTTAGGTACTGGAAGGCTGCTATAAGGTCTCTCCAAAACCTTCTTTTCTCCAGGCTGAACAGCCCCAACTCTCTCAGCCTGTCTTCATAGGAGAGGTGCTCCAGCCCTCTGATCATCTTCGTGGCCCTCCTCTGGACCCTCTCCAACTGGTCCATGTCCTTCTTATGTTGGGGGCTCCAGAGCTGGACACAGTACTCCAAATGGAGTCTCAGCAGAGCGGAGTAGAGGGGCAGAATCACCTCCCTTGACCTGCTGGCCACTTTTGATGCAGCTCAGGATGTGGTTGGCTTTCTGGTCTGCAAGTGCACATTGCTGGATCATATTGAGCTTCTTATCCATCAGCACTCTCAAGTCATTCTCCTCCATGTTTGATAAAAATGTAGGTTTGAATTGAAACAGCCTGAAGTGCTTAGGTTCATTAAGCAAATCTTGTGGTTAGTGTGTTTAAGAAATACATTTTATCCCCTAATCCTTTGTGCTTTTACTTTATTAAGTATTTATATTCTTGGAGGGTTTTTTATGAGTTTCTTTTGTTGGTGGTGGTTTTGTTTTTGTTGTTGACATTGCCTACTCCTACAGTTACTTATTTTTTAGCCTTATAAAATCTATATCAGATATAATTTTAGAAAAGTACTGATAAACACTCTAATAATTTATAAAAATACATCAAATGTTCAAAACATGACAGAGATAAAACCACCGGAAATGAAAATGTTTTTGTTTATGAGTTTAATTACTCTATACAAGGCTAATTACTTCAAAAAAAGGAAGATTTTACAGAATATTTCAGAATTAATGGAGCATCCAAAATAGTAGTTATCATTAAAAGCATTGTCACCACTTGGATGCAGAGACACAATTGTTACAAGGTCCAATTATTGAAGTTCTATAAGAAAAATATCCTGTATTTTATTACTTTTTGCATGCCTACATGAGACCGAGCTGATGATCAAAATGATAAGAAAGAAGCTCTCTGGCTCAGAATGCTAGTAGTTAATTAAACATATTTGACAGCACCTCAAAGATAAATGGAGTTCTGTAGTAGTAAAAAAATTTCACGGAATCCATCAAAATGGTAGAGTTCCTGTTAATTTCTTGCATGGTCTCTAATCTTGGTTTCAGAAAGACAGATGCACTGAAACAACCCCAGTCAGTATTTGAGTATAATAAGGAGTCTTAAGCTTCCAAGAAAACTTTCAAGGACATCAGTTTTCACTTTCTGGGGTGTAAAAGTTGTGATAAAAGGCTGTGAATGGCTAACACTTTTTACTAAAATACCTTTGTTCCCTCAGAGTCTGAAATGACAGCTGTACAAATGGGGTTACGGCAACCTTATATATATTTTACAGGTGGTCATCTCTCTCTAGCACTTAACTCAGAAGAAATGAGCTGTGATTCATAACTTCAACTGTAATAGAAATTCTACTATTGAAGCTAAGTTGGGAGGACGGCTTATAGTCAAGGCATTAGACTAATAAAGATGCAACGTGTGGCAACACATTTGCAACTTTTTTTTATTGATTAGATGCTTTTGTCCACTCGTAGCTGACTTCATCTCATTATTCTTTATGAGAAACTTTGGAATCAGGTAAGAAAATATACCTCTTTCTTTTTAGTCAGATGTCTCTTAGACTGTTAGTGTTTTAGAATCTCTCTCCTTGTATTTGTGCAGTACTTAGTACAATATAACTATGCCATTGCCTGGTTCTCTTAGATACCACTGTGATAATGAAAATCTGTCCCTAGACTTAGACAAGAAGATAATAATACGTTCTCTGAAGCCTACAATCTTTGGATATTATTTCTTTTTTTTTCTTTTTTTTTTTTCTTAAAAATTCTTCAGTGGTTGTTTTGTAACTTACATTTTGCATTTTAATTGCCATATCAAAAGTGCATAGTTCTAATATTAAAACTGAGAATTAATTCACAGGAGAGATAGGTCTGTTGAAATGAATGAGAATATTCAATATGGATAAAGCTGTCAGAACCTTAATTAAAAAGGAATACTATGATTAAGAGCAATGAAAATGTACCAATAACTAGCAGCTGTAGAAGGTGTTAAGAATACACTTTGGATGATAGTTGTTGTAAAAGTCATACAGTTGTTGCCACAGATAATATCGCTGAAAGTATAACCAAAAAAAAAAAAAAATAACAAAAGAGAAATTGGATCAAAGATGTCATGAATGGTGCACGCGGGCTCACATGACGTAAAATTTATCTGCATGGACATAGAGAAAAGTGAATCCCACAAAGTAACCCGCTAAATTCAGTTTCATTTTCACTTGCCTAAAGTTCACATTTGATTCAAACTCTCTGCATTTAAAGTCAAGTGTTTGGGTTAAACTCCACAGTAGACCATAAATAGTCTGGGTTACTTCACTTGCTCTCAGCATACAAATAAGTGGATCGTCTACAGTGACATGTGCAAAGGAACCAAGGGATGGACAAGTCTGTTCAGTTTTGGATGCCAGCCTTAGCAAGAGCCCAGAAAGCAGGTATAACAGGTATAGCAGCCTCTCAATCATTCAACTTAATTCTTTAAAAAAGAACTGACATAGTATCTTTTTAAGAAAGGCAAACTAAAAGACATTAGAAAAAAAGAAACTACAATTTCATAAAGGCTCAAATCCATTCTCCTTATTATGAGATCAGTCCTAATGCTGCCCTGGGTAAAGAATATCCCTGTTATCAGCAGGAGCTAAGCTTAAACATTACAGTCCCTCTAGCATGAAAATTTAGAAGTGCAAGAATTACATTGGTTTGGAGACCAATCAAATCTTAAGTAGTGAGTTGCAAATATTATACTGGTGACTGAATATTCTGCTAAAGTTCATAAAAAATCCCAAAGTTCTAATATATTTGCAGTAATGAGTGGAGCAGCCCTGAGAAACAAATGTATACAGTTTTCCATCTGTTCACAGAGACAGAATAAAGGGCTACATTCAGCAAATACGTGTCTTGTGATGAATGCTTCAGTCAGCTAAGAATAATAATGCAGCTTCAAATGCCTCATAATCTTTCCTACAGACTTCTCTCTAAACAAGATGTAAGTTCGCAAAAGATCCTGAGATTCCTAAGACCAGGTTGGCTTTATTTGGGTACATGCACCTGAATGTTACAGAGTAAATTACACAACCATATGCATAAGAGAATCCAAATCCCACAAACAACCTTCCAAAACAAGGAAGTTTTGAAAAGATATGGAGGCACTGCAGGAAATAGATTATAAACCCAATAATCCACTGCAAAGCTAATATATCTGACTTATATTTGACCAGGATCTTTAAAGGAAGATTAAATTAAAAAGAAATAAAGATATCCAAACTAGTGCTTCAAAAATTCCCTTCGAACACTGAACGTAAGAGGAAAGTACATTTAAAGTCATACAAGGTACAAAAATCTAAAGTATTGTGAACATAAAAATAATATACTCATAAAATGTAGTTCATATAAAAGCTATTTTTTAACTGACACACAATTTTAGATTATTACAGAGCAACATTTTGTCTCTTTTATCCCTTAGGTAAAAGAAAAAAATAATGTAATAATAATTAACATTCTTTTAAAGTAGTTTTGGTAAGTGAATAGAGTTCTGTTTCTTCATTACCTTATATAACTTTCCAGTCGCTGTCAGTATGTGTAAAGCTATTATTACTTCATTACATTACTGGCTTGACATAGGCAATAAAACTACTGTGAACAGACACAAATCAGAAAGGAAGGCACATGTAAGGAGCAAGATTCATTTTTAATTGTATTTCATGAAGAGAACCATTATATCTCTATGATAACACTAAGCTGCTTTGTGATATTTCAAAACAATTGCATTGTTTTGAGTTACTTTAAGTAAGTGTTGAGAATCTCTTTGCACTAAGAATCATAAAGTATTCAATTACCGTTGTATGAAAAAGAGTGCAGATATTTATATATATAGATTGCTTGAATGTTGCTTCAAAAATTTTGGTAGGTTTGACTCTAGCACCTCATCTCTATGATTATATTAATATTTAGGATTTGTTTTTTAAAAAATATTAGCAGGATTGAGAAATCTAAGGCTTCTTTTTCAAAGAGATTTCTTTTTGGGCATTTTTTTTTTTCAGTGGGAAATTGTAATTTAGAGTGAGATGTGTCTAACCTAATTTTCCCTGATAAAATCATTTGATGTGATTTAGACCTCTGGGATTACAGGACTGGATAGTGCTCTAAAATGAGCAGACTAGTCTTCGGAGTTTTTCCCTAACAACTGGTTACAGAAAAGCACCTGCAGAGAGAGATTTATTCTCCCTGTCTCAGACCCTGATGCAGATAGAGTGAATCATCACTGCAGGTGTCTGTTTCTCTTCAGACTGGGGAGGAACCGGAGAGCTGTCTGTGGCCTGACATTTAAGTGTTAGATGCCTAGAGGTACATTAAATAAGTACCACCCTCATGGTGGGTCCCATCGATGATATCTCTGCTAAACTGTTTTTCTCCAGATAAATGTACTTTAGGCTTTTAAATTTTTGTTTGCTTCTTTTTTTTTCTGTACGTGAAATGAAAATTCAAATGCAGTTCTACTGAGGACAAAGGACACCAATAGTGATCTGGAAAGCTATTTTTTCCATCTACATACTTTATCCCGATAAAACTCTACATGAGATTGAATTATTAAAACCAATAGGGTGAAAAAGGGAGATTTTAGGAAATCCTATTCTCTATTTCTTTTCCCCTCCATTGTTGCTTTGCTGAGGTGAACTTTCACAGGAATGGAATAGGGAACACCTTTCTATATAGGTACTGCAGGAGCAACTCTTGGTCACTTTAAGTAACAGATATTTAAACTGGCAATCTTATTTGCTAGCAGAGAATTACATAAGTGGGTGTGAAAGACTTTACGCTCATTACAGAAATTATATTTGACAACATCATGAAACACAACTTCTTCCAGTAGAGGCTTCATATGATTCCTTCATACAGTTTTCCTTCATTCTCTTATTTATTATAAACTTTATACTACCTTTTTTTTAGAATGTAAATATTGATTTAGATATATCAGAGTGTAAATATAAGTACATATTATTTCTTACCTTAGAATACGTTATTGTTTGCTTGACTTACTATGTTTATCTTGCTTATTATAAAATCAAATTCTAAGTAAAACATTTTCAGGAGGTTAATAATGCATATCTCTTGAACTGAAAGAGACAATCATTTATGTCTACAGTGGGTTCCTATACTTTAAACACTAGTATGTCAAGTTAATTGAATGTCAGCAGTGTATTTTCACATATTCTGAATTTTTGTTACCTTTGTTTCATTTGTTACCTTTCCTTTAATTTTAAAATATTTGAGAATGGAATGTAAACAATCACAAACATGGAAGCTATAATGTACTTTGAGATGGGAGTATGCAGAAAAGAATCCACCAGTAAATCTAACAAGATATTAATTATGCTCTAAGTTACTGTGCAAATTTAATTTTGCTCATATTTTGTAGTTTTGGTTTAAAAGAAAATAAAATGAAAAATGAACTACTTACAGAAGTTTTAAAAAATATATGCAAGTAAGAATATATAGCAGCTCAAATTAACTGTACAGTTAAATTGTTAAAGTAAGAATGATTTATTGGAGGTAAGAGCATTCTGAAATGATTATTGGACTTTACACCTATCAATAACCTGGGTGCCCAATAAGGACCTTGAACTGAAAAAAAATCCCTGTAGGGACATTACATCCTACATGGTAAAAAGAAAAACTTAATTTAAAAATAATGGCTGTTTACATTTGTATCTAAGGACAATTTTGAGCTCATAGAGATGAAATACCACTCAATGGAGGTAGTACCAGCTGATTTGGAGGTCACAGTTGCATAAGAAATATATATGGCTCTACACTATATTTGTTCCCACTACTGTGATCTGCATTATGTGGTCACAATGTATTTATTATGTTCAGAAGAGTTTTATTTTAAAAAATGTCTTGTCTTTTTTTTGAAGATCTTTATTCTGTAACGCTAGATCTTTTCACAAGTTTTCTGAGAAAGAGAGATATCAGCATAGCCCTCAGGCCATTTAATTTACTAAATACTCAAATTTTGCTTAAAGCAAATAAGCAGACCCTCCTCCCTCAAAAAAAAAAAAAACACCAAAAAAAAAACCAACCCAAAACCCAAACCAAACAAAAAAAAAACCAAAAAACCCAAACCAAACATAACCTAACAAGTAAAAAAGCTCTATATATTTGAAGAAGGTTTTAGATAATATTTAGAAAATGTACTAACATACTTCTACACAGTAGATATTGAGGCCTAGATTCACCATGCTAGCTCAGTGTATTTAGTTTAGACACCATAGTGCAGACCACACTTGGCTACTGCTTCTTTCACAGCCAGAGGCAGAGAAGAATAACTCCTGAGGAAGATTTTAAGTGGGTTGAGAAACTCTGGAGATAACAGAGAGGCACCCACTCATATATCCTCTCAGCTTGTTCTTTATCAGCTTCTCAAATATATAACTACTGTACTAGAATTTGCATTTCTCTCTTTTTCAGAGATTTGAGAGGACTTCTGCTGAGATAAACCTCCTAGCTTAAGCAAGAATTAAGTAGGATTAATGTGTCTATTATGTTCCAGTTCTTCCAATAAGCACTCTATCCCACAGTCCACGTCATCAACAAAGATGTTAAACAGATATGGAATGGTCATCTTCAGCTAGACTCAGAATGATCAAAGTCCTTAAAAGGGATAATATGCCATGAAACTAAACTCTAAAAAAGAAATGCATGGCAATGTGTCAATAATTTTGCTATAATTTTATTATAATTTTGAACTAAGTAGTATCTAGATGGCTCTCTCATAGAGGTTTTTTTTTTTTTGCTTGTTAAACCACCAATTGATAGTTCCCATTTTGTGTCAGATCCTCCAGTACGATGATGACATTTTGTACAGCTATCAGATCACACAGTCTCCAAAGGCCAATCTCACCATTTCTTGTCACTGTGAAACTATTATTGGCAAAAATATTTGGAGGGACATAATTACTTCAATCCCCACTTGACATTTTAGACCCTTTTGCCACTATCTTAAGCCATCCTAACTTCCAGCATCACATAGCATCATCAAAATACTGTTAGACAGCTATCAAGTAGCATCATGAAGATTAGAGATGCCTTATATCTAGCTATAAATGACTATTGCAGCTCTTCCGTCTTGTACTTTTGACCATAGAGAGGAAAGGAGTTCTATTGAATCTGGGTGATAAAAACTCATATTAAGACCTCAGGTTTCCCTTTCTCTTTGTTTTCTTCCTGTTCATAATCCAAGGTATAATTTTACTGCTTATTAACACATAAATATTCCATTACATCAATTCATTTGTTTTACAGGTTCAGTGGAATACTTCACTTCAGTGTTCAACAAAACCAGTTTAACAGATGTAATTTTAATTCCATTTAGAGAAACAGTATTTGTGTATTTTGAAAATAGTATTTACCACTGTATATAATATATGAGCTACAATACATATAAGCAGATATCTATAGGTGTAAATTCTGATCTTTATATATGTACTTTATCCGTAGCAAGCTTGAGACAGATGTCAAAAGTGTTCAGAATGATGTGTTCAAGTTTTTCCATCTATATATCTATATATAGGTGAATAATTTCACTGGAAGTCACTTCTGTGGATGTATAAATCCCAAACACTCAAAATCATTGTAGGTGTCAAGTTTCAGCAACAAAACCTGAAGAGAATGGAATTATTATTACATTCTAACTCCTGAAAATGTCAGTTAAGAAAAGCTGGTTTTGTAAGAATTGCTTGAGATATGAACAACTGAGAAAGCTTAACTTTTCATTTCACCTCATAATGGAAGCAGAAATGTTGATCAGAAACATTGTTAGACTTTTTTAGCGTAGAGAAGAAATTTTATAATAACAAATCAGTGTTTAAATTGAAACTACATAAATTTCTGCACCTTCTGCATAGTCGGTTCTGGTAAATGAAATACTTTGACAATTCCTGCTATATCTTTTCACTAAAAATTAGGAAAAAGAATGCCCAACAAGACAAATGAAAAATTCTGACATCCGTTAAAACAAAACAAAAAAAAACCAAAAGAAACCCAAAATAAAAACATGCTAACAATTTTCTTGAAAGCATTTCAACCAACTTCACTTTTTTTTTTTTTTTTTTTACCTTGTATAGGATGGATCATACACTCAAAGTTATCCAGCTCACAGGATAAATAAAAACCAGACTTCAATGAGAGCTGGATCAGACTCAATGTGAAGAGCTGTTGGTGAAGTTCTAGGACTCTGACAATCCAGCAGAACAAACCCAATGCACAAATTTTGACTCTTAAAACAATGCAAAGGAGGTAAGATCAACCATATTATCTGTGTTTTCTCCCCTATGACCTACCAGTAATTCTTCGTGCACTGTTAGGTTCACAGCATGTCAAAGTAGATAAAATTGAGGTCTCAACTTTTACTTCCATTTCTTTCTTCCTTTTCCTGTCCATAAGTGCAGTGAAAGTGAAGTTTGTGGGGCCTTTGGGATAGTGTATTTGAAACAACTTAATTTTTTCTACCCTTCTCTAACATAAATAACATGTATTGGATACACTGTGTAATCATCATGAAGAAATGCTGGAGAAAAGAACCAGAAACTTGTTTTTTACATGTGTTAGTTCAGACTAGTCTTCCTGCTTTGTCACTGTCTTTGATTCCCTCTCTAGCTCTATAAAAACTTCTATCTGTCTCTTAAATTCATTTATAGTATGTGGTTCAGTAAGCTTACTTGACAACTTATTCCTCACGTTTATTACTTTTAGAATGAAATAGTTGTGCTTGAATACTGCTGCTGTTTCCACTTAAAAGAATATTGTCTACTTATCAGGTTTTGTTTTGGTTTAAATCGACTTATTTTTTAAAATAGACTTTTTTACTGACATATCCCTCTTTAGACCTTATACTTAGATCTCGATATCTATAATTGTATCTCTGCTCCACTAGTGAGATATAGTACAGTCTTATGGATAGGTTAGAAAAATTCAGCTACCTCTCTTGAGTCAGTGCAGTAGGTGCTGCTATAGTAACAAAATCTTGCAGGCTTACCTATAAATGTGCCTCATCTTTCCAAAGAGCAAGACAGAGAGACGGCTGCATGTTTGCCACGGTGCTGTGTGACTACAGAACAGCAGAATATCAATGTTGTCCAGCTGCCTAATAATTTTAAATTACTAGCATACTAACCCCATATATCCTTCAGCACTGGAAATGCTCATGAGTATTTGCAGTACTCATTGAATTTCTTCCTTGTCACCTTTTTCTAAAATCATAACAGGTTTGGTTTTTTTTTTTCTGAAATAATCCGTAAGCAGGGCTTAAATTGGGCAAAAATTGTGGCAAAGCAGAGTAGTGAAGGATTGCTTAGAGATTTTTCTTGAAGCTAAATTGTTTTTCTGTTAAGGATCTTTAACTTCAAGGAAGCAGGAAGTTACTTCTTAATTTATTTATTAATGCTGAAAACATCAACAAAAAAACTTCTTGGTTGAATGCCAGGTAGGAACACACTAGTGCTGGCAAAAAGAAATTCTCAATTAGTTGGGCATATTTTGAAATTATGAAATCCCATGAGTGTGTTTACAATACTGACAGGAAACTGGGGAAGCACATAGCATAAAGTAAAACTAATCTTTTATATTTTTTAAAAATATTTTTAATATATTGAAAATAAGTGGAAGATCTCCAGCATTTCTTCATCCAAATGTATCATAGGGAAGAGCCAATTGCTTGAGACGTGATGAGGAGACATAAGAGACAGGTATAAAAGTGAATCATTATTGAACAATAATTTAGTCAAAAAGTATTCCCTCTAGTTTCACAAGGATGACTGATGCATAACTTTAGGTTTGTTTCAGAGATCTACATCATAAATGGACATTTACTCTTAGTAGAGGGCTTCATACTGATGCTCTTTACTGCTGACTGGTTCTTGAGCAAGAATGTGATGATCAGCCTCACGCTTCGATAGTTTGTCACTGCTCCATGTTTTAAATTACTACATGTAAGATAATGACACGGGCACAGCTCAATCTTGCTAAAGTAAACTGATTTCTCATTTAAGGAATGATTTACATCTGTGTCCTGGTTCTGGCCAGGATAATATTAATTTTTGGTGGAGCTGGGAGAGGAGCTGGAGTGAGTGACACCTGTGGCTGGGGGATGCAGCTGGGATAGCCTTTCCAAATTAGCCAAAGGGCTATTCAATACCATGTGACATCATGCTTAGTATATAAAGTGGGAATGGGGGAAGGTAGGTTTTTCTACTTAGAAGTGAGCTGGGTGCCAGGATTCCCTATGAACTATTGTAGAATAAATCACATGGTTAGTACATTCTGTCATAGATTTTGTTTTCCCTCTCTGTTTTCTCTTCCTTTGCTGTTCTATTAAACTGTTTTTATCCCAACCCATGACTTTTGCCTTTTGTTTTCTCCTGATTCTCCTCCCCATCCCACCTGGGAGTGAGCAAGAGACCATGTGGTATTTTAGCTGCTGAGTAACGCTAAATCATTACAGTCTGGCAATCTAGCTTTGTGCATGAGATTAGCTTCCTGGCACATCTTCCAAATTCTTTTTTCTTACAAGTAATATTTTTGAAGTGCGACTCAGCTCATCACATCAAAGAGGAACTGACCTAGTGGACAGATATGCTGCTGCTGATACACGTACACTACACTACTCAAAAGAGTAGAAAGAGGTATTAAATTCTTCCTATTGTGTCTCTTCATTCTTACCTTTTCAGGCTAGAGCTGAAATGCATGGTGAGAAAAAGGTAATTTATTCTTATTCAAGCCTTGTTCTTCCACACAAGCTGAGACACCTTTAGGTGAAATTTGTTTTCTCACTTTCAAAAAGTCAAGACAAATACCAGTAATTCACTGAAGTAACTCTACATGAGAATAGCTTTCAAATTACCACCATTTAATGGTCTGGAGGCCAGCAGGACTATATGAACCTTCAGAATTGACATCAAAATAAGGCAAAACAAAATTAACTTCACAAGATAATAAAAAGATATCCTGTCCTGACAGTGTCTTATTTTGTTAACTGATAAAACATTCAATCAGACTTTACACAACAGCACTATGAAATTTCACTATTTTTTTTTCTCACCTATGTGAGCTTTACTTTCTGGTCAAAAAGGAAGGTTTTTTGAGCTAGATAGATTTCTGGTTTATTAAGACACTTTACATGTATGCATCGAGGCAGTAATGAAGCAGCAATGATGTTAATCTATTAAGAATAAGAGTAAAGGGAAGAGAACATATCTATTGTATAACTGTTTAAAGTTTGTCTGTATCATTCCTTATAAACTGCATAGTTAATAGAGAGAGGGTTCTTCCAAAAGTACACTGTATTTACATGTTCTGCATTTCTCCAAAGAAGCTATTCCTCTTCATCCACCTAATCTCTGCTCTTAGTCTGAACTACCTGGGATGAAAACAGTGAATGTAGCTCCAGCTCCACTACAGCTTCTGCACAAAATTCTTTCTGGTTGCTATAAAGAACTAATAGCTTTCTACAGGAACCAGCTTTGAGATTTATTTTGCAGTATTTAAATTCAAGAAGTAAAAATTTTAACATAAAATACAATTTATCACTTAGTAAGATTATTATTGATTTAGAGAGTAAACGTTTTTCAATGCAAGTTGTGTATTTCAATTCTAGATATACTACTGTAAATTTCTAAAGCTTCTGTTTTCTCAGTATATTTATATGATTCCAACCTTTCTGAAAGATGAGAAAACATGCTTTTTTTTTGGCTTGTACAACTGTGAGAAGAGCAGTCTTTCACCATTGGTGAATGCATGTTTTCAAACTGTACCTTCTGGGGAAAGCATGAAAAAGTATATTTCTTAGGTTATTAAATGAGATTTATCCATTCACCCAAGCTAGTGAGATTCTGGGCTAGTTCCTAAATTTGGCTGTCATTAGGCTGCACAAGGAGCCATGTTCCCATCTACTCACGAGAGTTAAGCATGTTAGAAGCTTAAAATGGATGTCCTCAGGCACCATCTCTACAGGATTGGTTTCATCATCCTTTAGATATTGTTGCCATGGAAAACTTTTATATTGCTCTAAGGACTCACATATTCTTATGCTGTGTGTCATTCTGTCTTTGAACATATGGAGGGAAAACAGCACTCCCTTGGCTAAATATGAAGTCTATCCAAATTTGAATATCTAGTACGAACCTCAAATGTACAGTTGTCACACAGTAATAGAATCTTTTGTTTTGGAAAAAAATATTTTGGTAAGAAAGCAAGTATTACTGCTGGATCTCAGGGCAGAATATTTTTCGTATGACACTCCGTATTACCTGATAAAGCATGTGATCCTAGATCTGTTTGGTTTACATTTTTCTGTTAGACATGTATACAGCATTTTTATGTAGTCTTAAGACCCTTTTGATTTCCTGTCTTCAAGCTAGCTGTATCATACATTTGTGGGTTTTTTGGTTTGATGTTGTTGGAGGGGGTTTTTATTTCTTTATTTGTTGGGGGGGGCGGGGTTAGAACGTCAAGTACCTCATTAATTGCCAATGTCATACAAGTGAGGAGGTTCAGTTAGGCTGTAACAAAAATTAATCCTGACTATTTTTTCCTTCTCTGATACTGTTTTCTGAGGCAAAAGAGAAACATTAATGGTCGATTTAAGTCTGTTATGATGGCTTTTTACTATTTGCACAGTTTTATGAGTGAATTGCAGTCTAAAAAGAATTATGTGAAGAATTGTTAAAACATTTAAAAAAAAAAACTGTCAATAAAAGAGCATTTTTTTCCCAGGATCAACAGTATTATATCAGTAAAAATAATCTATCCTCACAGAGTTTTCCTTAATGTTTGAAGGGCCTATAAAAGAGAAATACAGCATCATGCTATTTCAGCTTATGAATCTAGCAAGACAACTTGGCTGTGATGAGCAACATACTTTGGATCATAAATACTATGATTCTTTTGAATCATCTTTATTCTCAATTGTTGTACCAGCACCAGTGCTGACATCAATGATTTGCTGTGCTGTTAGGACCCAATTCAGCAAAGTGCTTGAGAAGTCCTCATTTTTAAATAGGGAAGCAGATCAATCAAGTTACTTATATCTTTAGAATTTAAATACAGTGAAGTGCTTTCATGAATTCCCATTCAAAAGAGTTAGGATCAAAGGTCTCTCCACATTCTTCACAATCACCTCCTGCATAGATGGAGTGTTTGTAGCTGATTGGCAAACTTTTCTTCTTTTTTTTTTTTTTTTTTTTTCTCCCCACATAGAACTGCAGATATAAAGAAACATAGTTTGTAATACAGGAATTTTTTTTCACCTCTTATAATCTTAGAAGATGTCTATTTTGGCATCCAAAACTTGCAAGATTATCTCATCAGAAACAGCAATTCAGAAGGTTTCCTTGAATATTTCAATAAATAAGACTTGATTATCTTCTTTATAATATTGTCTTATAATAGTAATGTATACAGAGAAGACAGAACCAAGAAGCTGAGGCAACAGAAAAAAAAAATATTGCATTTTGGGTTTTTTTTTGTTATCTTTGAGGTTGATTCCTTATCAACATTTCTGTAGTAATATGTTTTGCATATAAATAAATGAACATTCAAAAAGGGCAAAGAAGCTTTTACAAGATTAGTTTTGACCCTGACAGTTTCTAACAATGCAGATACGTCTCATTCAGGAAATTGCATCTACCATGGGCATTGAGCATCCAATCATTCTGAGAGTTCTCTTTTGAGATAAATAAGGAAACATACTAGTGGGACATTACTATGATCCTTACAACCACAACCGAACTGTTAATAATTGATGAACAATGGAAGAAAATTAATCTCTAGTCACAATCCAGGTATTATTAAAAAGATAAAACCAAAATTAATTTTACCAGTGCCATGGCTTCTAACATTTCTAAAATTTCAGATCTGAACTTCCCATAGCAAAATAGATCACTATAGTTCTACTCATCATTTAAAGGAAGTATGACAAATACCTTGTACATTAATTGCATTTGCCAATCCACTCATCAGCCTACATGTTGCCACAATGTGAGGAAGGGTGCATTGCAGTTAACTTGTGAGCTTCTGATATCACTCATCTCTTTGCTGCTCTGGTGTAGTTAGCTACGCTACAATGAATCTCAGGAGCAAGGGAACAGATGTTAAACATGATTTTTAACCCTATTGTTTGCAATATGTCTTTCTAAATAAAAAGAAATTAAAAAATAAGCTTGTTACAGTATTATTAGATGGAAGGTTTTGGAAGCCAATCACCTGAAGCCTATAGTCATCCCAAAATGATACAATACTGCTATATGATTTATCAGATAATATCAGCTGTAAGCATTTCTAGTTACGTACTTGTATCAAGTTACCTTATTAATGTGTAAATCAACAGAAAATACACAGTTCAGTGGGTGAAACACTACACTGAAAGGTAAACTGCCAGTAAAAGGGAAAATATTGAATCAATCTTCACCAATTTCAGGGGACAAGTCCTTATCTGATGGTTGTGACTTATGCCACAGAGGTAGCAAAGAAGTTATTCCAAAGAACTGAGGTAATGCTTAATTTAGTTATAAGAGTACAAATCTAACTTGAATTCATTTGAGAGAAATAAATTTTTTTTTTTCTTATTTTTCAGGAAGATGGAGAGGGAAGATTTAACCTGTACGGATTTCCTAGAGAAATCTAAAGAAAGGTGTAATCATAATATTTTCATCAGGAAGGTTGTCTTTAGTTAATTAAACTTGAAATTCAGTATATTGAGAAACACCATTGAATTAGATAATTGTGAGTACCTTCCGATTTTAACTGTTCTATTCTAGAAAGAAAAAGTTCCAGAAAAGACCATGTCAAGAAACCATCTGCAGTAAGTTAACAGTTTTTAAAAAAAGACTTTCAGGCTAATTTTTGTTGTATATAAATTAAAAATTCTTTCATTTCTTTCTGTGTATGAATAACAGCTTGTATTTGCATTTTTCCTTATTTGCCAGAGTTAAGGGTGATTTCAACTTGACAATAAAGCATTTCCTATCTCTAGGTATACCAAATTTGTAGAATGAAGAGCTGAGCCTCGTTGGTATGGGAATGTATCCAAACAGCATAATTGGGTGTTCCAACAGATGTTGCGCAAGCTATCTTGACAGACAGTATAAAGGACAATAGAGAGTATTTTGCAGTAGCTGTGGATAAAAAAAAAAAAGAAGTTGTTTTGTAGCATGCAGTAAGACAGAGAGGAGCACATCTGCATCTGAAAGGTTCTTAGAAGATTTCTTATGGGGCTAAGCCTATAATTAATAAAAAGGAAAATCAAGCTACGCACATGGAAAAACCCATCCTGTTACTCCGTATTATAATTTATAGCTTTCCAGTTGACTTAAGAAAGAAGTTTCATCATTCAGTCAGCCATATAACACATAAGAACTTTGCTACAAGATTAATGTCTGTTACTAAATTTAGTTCCTCTAGGTTGAATAAAGTTTAAATGCCTGCAGGAACTAATTTTTCAACAATTTATGCTTACACATAACCTATAATACTATAGTAAATGAATACATTAATATCTGTATAACTAGTGTATTCAATCCACTGTAGTTCCCAAATTCAACTCTTCATACAACTGTTAATTATTCAGACATGATGATACTGATCAAAAGAATCCTTAAAGTTTGCTCTGAATTGAGCACTGATTTCATTCAGATACTATGTCTAACCTGCTTACGTTTTCTTTTTTTATGCTGACCATAAAAAGTCTCAACATTGTATTTTCTCAGCTTTCACTGCAGCAGATAGTAGGAGAATTTTTATTTTTTAGCTTTACTCAGATATTTTTAGGAAAGTATTGAATCTCACAAAGTTAATTTTAATCAGAATTTAGTTTAGAATTTTTTAAAATAAATTATTATTGTGCTTAAGTTTCCTTATAAAATCAATTAATTTAATCAGTCTTATTGATTGTGTACTATTTATTTCTTTCTGCATTGAGTTTGAGTGCAGATTTTTCATGCTTGTTTCATAAGGTGTTTTATATTATACCCATTTTTTTTTGCAGAAAAATGCTCATCATATACAAATCTGAAGGTATTTGTCAAAGTCCTCATGAGTCAGATACTTCCTTATTAACTGGCTGAAATAAAGTGTATTGAATACTATCAGAATACTGTGATAAACTTCATGATTTTTCTTTTAGTCTAATAGTTTATGAATAAGTTCTCCAGTGTTCATCCTGATCTGATGTGACTTGTTAAAAACTCAAGTGTGTTGAATATTGAGTTACATGTGTAAGGAGGTCAGATTTTCTTGTAATGTTGCTGTACTTATACTTTAGATTTTCCATACTCCAGACAATGTCTGTTCTCCCATCTCTGGTGCTCAGTCATTTCAGTGTCTTAGCTTGGTACCTCGAGAGTCAACCAACATGATTAAATGTATTCTTTTTTCATTATATTGTTTGGTGGCCTTGAATAAGTACAGAAGTGCAGGAAGTTTCTAACAGAGGGCAACTCCCTTGAGAAGTAAATGGTCATGTGATGTATCTTTGAGAAGGATGTAAGAACTAATAGGCCTTTGTCTTCTGTACCAAATTTCTCCTCTCTTCCTTTCTCTGTCCCCCATCAACTGCCTCAAAGTGAATCTCTTCCCCTTAACAGCCACATAGGAAAGAAGAGAATATGACTGGAATTTCTCCATTAACACAGCTGGTGGAGTAATTTTAAGCAGCCTCTCTCATCCAGATTAGGCAATAACTTCCCATGCTTATGATCCAAGACAGTTCTCTGCAGATGTAGCCAAGTTATTTCTGGTCCTAGCAAAAACGTTACCATGGCAGTACTATACTTGATTTTATGAGCTCAAGTTAATTCAGAGATGCCTTTATATAAACATACCTTTAATTCTAGATCCAAAATTCCATCCATGTGTTACAGGGCTTATCTGTTTCCTGACACCTGAGTCCTGTGCTTGAGTAAGAAGAGTTATTGAGCTCAGAGAGCATTGACAAGAACCAGGTTCTTAATGAACCACTTTTACTTAGACAGTGGGAAAGCTCAAGGAAGATTTGTTATGACTTCCTGAAGCCAACTCCCTTATTCAAGGTTTTTGTGCAGAGATAAGTTCCTAAAAAGCATCATCTTTTGTTATATGGTCCATTTTGAATTGGCTTTCTGAACTTCTACCTTCAACTTACCTCCCTTAGAGATTCGGAAAACCAGCAATCCTTTGATCGAAATCACTTAGGCCATGTTGGATTTTTCAGGCCAGAAGAGGTAATACTGAAATATCACAAACCTATATTCTTGTACTTTCTATTAAAACATCACCAGGGTTTAAAAAAAAACCAAAAACAACAACAACAAAAAACCCCTTTAGAACCTTTGAGGTTAGAAATAGCCTATCTTCCACCTGTTCTTCATGAGTCTCTGCTTGCACATTTCACAATTTCAGTAGGAAAGGAAGAAAATATATTAATGAAAATCACTTCTTTATTTGATCTGTGTGAGGAAGAAAAGTTCTTATACCACTTCATGCTGAGAATGGCTGAGAATTTAACCCTTTAACTTTTGGGATAAACTCTGGTATACTTTATCAAGTGACAAGCTAATACTTGAGACATAGTTGCATTCCCCTTCACTCTTTTAAATTCAAAGGAAATTAAATTCATAATAATGCTTTAAATTTTCAATCACATGTAGCCACTAGCTGCTACTCTGTGATGGAGGAGTGATGTGACATCACAGGGCACAGATCTGCTTCTTTTTATCGAGGCATAGCATGAATGAGATTTTAGGACTGATTTATGATAGACGTAGTTTGGGGAAAAAAAAAAACCAACAAACACAACTAATGATCTTGAAGCTCAATGCAATTCTGACTGGGTCTCTGGACATGTGTAAAGGTCTCAATATAGGCATTTACATATGAAGATCTCAATATATATCTCTATTAGAAAGTATTTCAGTAGAATACTAGTAAAATACAGAATGTAGCAACTGAAAGTAACAGTTCAGGCCATGAGTACTAGATTATTTGTACATTTCAGCACATAAAAATGCTAAATACTTTTAAGTAAAAGAGTAGAAAATACACTGATCCATTCATTAACCCTTTCAGGTTTTCTCCCTTTTGATAACTATATCGTTCTGTTATTTTCCATTAAAAAAAAAACAAACCAAAAACTTGAAAAAATTTCCAGTGCACAAATTGGATTACAAAACCATTAATAGAAATACTTGCAATTGATTTTCAAATATAATACTGTTCCTACATCAGATATATCTGCTATTACAGAAAACTTTTTCTTAGTTTCTCAGTAAGGAGCCTCTTTTTACTAAACACAAAAGAAACAAAAGGTCGTTAGATCTGTTTTTACATTAATAAAGTACCAATGAATCCTCTTTTTGAAATCTTCAGGTCAATATATTTTCAAGTCATTTCTGACTTGGAAATGCTTTAACTTCTTTTTATAGTCAACAATATCTACCAGAGCTGAGTTAAAAATAGCAGGGGAGGACAGGAACAGATGCAGTTTCCTGATCTCAAGGTTTCCTTGATTCAGGTTAATATTTTTTTTTAGGGAAAATAAAGGCAAAAGAGTGTACAGGGTGCAGGTGCCCAGGTCTTAGCTGCAGGGAGCTACAAAAGGAGCCTCTGTGAGGAGAGGCCGGGGCTGCCCTGTGCTGGACACAACTGGCTTCAGCTGACCACTGCAGGGCACAGGTGAGCCCCACAGCCAAGATGGTGGCATCTCGGAGAAAACATATGTAAGAAAGGGCAAAATACTACACTGGAGTTCTGAGACAGAAGAAGAGCAAGAAAATGTGAAAGAAGTGTGCAGACACCAAGGTCAGTAAAGAAAGAGGGAGACGAGGTGCTCCATGTGCCAGGGCAGAGATTTCCTTGCACCTGGTGGTGAAGACCATGGTGGGGCAGATTGTGCCCCTGCAGCCCATGGAGGTCTGCAGTGGAGCAGTTATCTACACTGCAGTCCATGAAGAAGTCTATGCTAGAGCAGGTGGATGTGCCCTGAAGGAAGCTGCAGCCCACGAAGATGAGCCCAGGCTGGAACAGGAGAAATGTATGACAGAGAAAGAGCAGAAGAGAGGAACTGTTACGAACTGACTACAACCCCTCTTTCTCCATTTCCCTGCACCACTCAGAACAGCGGGAGGTAGACGAATCGTAGAATGGTTTGTGTTGGATGGGACCTTTAAAGGTCATCTAGTCCAACCCCCCTGCAAGAAGCAGGGACATCTCCAACTAGAGCAGGTTGCTCAGAGGCCCATCCAGCCTGACCTTGAACATCTCCAGGGATGGGGCATCCACCTCCTCTCTGGGCAATCAAGTGTTTCACTATCTTAATTTTATTTTTTTTCCCTTGTGTCCAGTCAGAATCTGCCTTCCTCTATTTTAAAACCATTATCCCTTGTCCTATCACTACAGGCCCTGTTAAAAATTCTATCCCCATCTTTCTCATAAGCCCCCTTTAGGTACTGGAAGGCAGCTATAAGGTCTCTCTGGAGCTTCCTCTTCTCCAGGCTGAACAACCCCAACTCTTTCAGCCTGTCCTCATAGGAGAGGTGCTCCAGCCCTGTGATAATTTTTGTGGCCCTCCTCTGGACCCTCTCCAACAGGTCCATGTTATTTCTGTGCTGAAGGCTCCAGAGCTGGCCACAGTACCTGGGTGCTGGAGTGCTCATGTTCAACACAATACTGGAATTGGGAATGAAGGAGTGGAGTTGAACCTGTGGAGAAAGGGAGGCAATGTTTTCATTTCTGTTTCTCACCATCCTACTGTATTTTTAATTGGCAACAGATTAAAATATTCTTCCCATAGTCAAGTCTGTTTTGTCTGTGATGGCAATTGGTAAGTGATCTCCCTGTTGAGGAGGGGGAGTGAAATGGCAGCTATGTGGGGTTCAGGCAGCCATCCAACGTCAACTCAGCTTGGGAAACAGCTTAACCAAAAGATCAGCATATCTGAGTCTACAAAAATGTCGTCATTTTTTTCTCAGAAGTCCTTTCTGCTTACATATATATATGTTTCTGCTGAAAATAGCCAACGCCTTTTTGTAAGGAATTTATTTTTTTTAGGGGAAAAAAAAAAGTTTTGAGAAGCCTGTATTTGCCTCATTTAGGTAAAATATAATCTTTGTTTCCAAGATATTATCCTGGCCACTAGGTATTCCTGCACCGGGTATCCCTTTCACTCTCCTCTTTTACTTCACATTGAATATAAATTTCAGCAAGAGCTTCAGCAATGGCTTCTTTCACAATGTGCATTCTTCTCTTCTTTAGTCTCATGTTTTGAAGCAAGTCTACCTTGGATTATATTACAAAATTTTAATTGGACCAATGGACAATATCACATGAACTGACTGTAGTTTAGCAAGACTATAGTGTTTG
>WHYT01016193.1:85570-103653 GCA_009806455.1 Tetrax tetrax
CCTGTCCAGGTCCCTCTGGATGGCATCCCTCCCTTCCAGCGTGTCGACAGCACCACATAGCTTGGTGTCATCGGCGAACTTGCTGAGGGTGCACTCTATCCCACTGTCCATGTCGCCGACAAAGATGTTGAACAGGGCCGGGCCCAACACGGACCCCTGAGGGACGCCACTGGTGACCTCATTTAGGTAAAATATAATCTTTGTTTCCAAGATATTATCCTGGCCACTAGGTATTCCTGCACCGGGTATCCCTTTCACTCTCCTCTTTTACTTCACATTGAATATAAATTTCAGCAAGAGCTTCAGCAATGGCTTCTTTCACAATGTGCATTCTTCTCTTCTTTAGTCTCATGTTTTGAAGCAAGTCTACCTTGGATTATATTACAAAATTTTAATTGGACCAATGGACAATATCACATGAACTGACTGTAGTTTAGCAAGACTATAGTGTTTGCTGGGGATGTTAAAGATGAGGGTTCAACCTCCCCCTTTATATGTTATAACCTCAAACAGAGGGAAGACTGAAAGAAATTCCAATTACAATATCAAGACAGAAATAATGATGTCTTAGCATGTTTTGATTGACATGCTGCCTGTCTGAATCAAGCAGTGAGGAGATTTGAATGTGATACTTTCATGTGTTTAAGCAAATACTTACAGAACCATAGTGTTTTCAGATAAAGAGGTAGCTGTGATAACAGGAACTCCATCTTTGTCCTGAGTTGTAGTTGTATGCATGAAGGCCAAAATTTTAGTGAGTCAGTCTGAAAAGAATTGGTAGAAAATGACAATACCAGAAAACACTGATGGGAATAACAGACAAAGAACAAACTTGGTTTCAGAAGGTAGTTAGCTACCAAAAACTGCAGACGACCCCAGTGGTATTTTCATCATGACACTAGTCTTTCATTAGCCTTACTGCTCTTGAAGTAAAGGCTAGGAGATCCTGAAAATCCTACCAGACACTTATCTGCCAACCAAACTAGCCTTTGCACCTGTTGGTGCCCAATAGAAAACAATTTTGCAGGAAAGGACTCAGGTTCTTGGTAGGCATTGTGTTGAACATGGGACAGCAGTACACTCATGCAGAGGTGAAGATAAACCACATATGGGGCTGCATTAATAAAAGCGTAGCTGGCAGATTGAGGGATGAGATTATTCAACTCTATACAGTGGATGTGAGACCACATCTAAAGTTCTGTGTCCATTTTAAGGTTTTACAGTACAATAAACCTTTGGGAAGACTGAAGAAAGCTTCAAGGAGGGCTACCAAGATGACTGAGGGGCTGGAGCACCAGAGGAATGAGGCAAGGCTGAGAGAATGTAGTGTGTTCAGCCTGAAGAAGATGATACTCAGAGGGGAAGTAATTTCCATGTTCAGTTAACTAATGGTATGGAGAAAACAGTCTTGTTTTCTTTTTTTTTTTTTTTTTGTGGAAACAAACAGCATGAGGAAGTGAGGCAATGGAAAGAAGTTTAAGTGAGGGACATTCTAATTAGATTTTAAGAAAAGACTCTTTCAGCAGGGATGTGGGCCAGCATGGGAGCAGTTTTAACAGAAAAGCAGGTAATTTTCTATCTCTAGAGATGTATGAAGCTCAACTGGCCTTGAGTGAAATGGTTTAACTTCAAATTTGGCCCTTCTTTGAACAAGACATTGCACTAATTGACTTCCAGATGCTCTTCTAACTTAAATCCTTATATGGTTCCATGATATCTAGACAGGGCTATCAAGGTTTATTGTGAGAAATGGTCTTTGATGAAGCATTTATGCACTGGTATTTGTTATGTGGGCTCTTCTAGATTCTTTGAAAGGCAGTTAGAGGTTTTTGAACATGTATATGAAGATGTGCAGGCACTTAAGTGATGTATATGGACAGCGTATACACTTAAGCAACATGTAACAAACATGTAACTAAACCCAGGAAAAATATTGCAATGATAGAATGTCAGAAAATATTTTTATCTTATCTTGTGATCTCTACTCAGTGTTCTGTCAATCCAAACTGTATTCAGGCATCTGACCTCCATCAAGCTTTAAACATATACACAGAAGAAAGGGAAATAATCAATTTACAGCAAATGTGTCATTTGATTGAACTGCACTGAAGCTACAGTTTCTTGTTAAAGGGCCAATGGTGGTCAGATTTCTAGATATGCATAATATATAAAGCAGTGGGCACTGTTCATACTAACAAGGAATGTCTGGCCTTTTTTTTTGTCACTCACCTATCAACAACACGAAAAAGAGCATGTAAAAATAACACAGCTTCACAGTGTTAATATTGGAAGTGATCCAGAAAAAAGATTCAGTTTAAAAGTGTTATTCCTACTTGATTTAATTTAAATATTTATGCTCTGGAGAAGAGATGTACTTGATGAAATTATCTGAAGGCATGTTGTTACACTCAAAGTCATGTTATAGGCCACAGTCTCATTAATAATGCAGGTTTTTTGTTGTGTTTTTTTTTTTTTAAGTCTTCCTAGTGTCTATGCCTTTCCTCTGATGTTATGATTATCCTTCCAATGTTCCTCTGGGTCGTAAGGTTGATGCTTCAGCCCTTCACAAGAATGATAGGAGACAGGGGTCACAGTGGCTTGTCAGCATCTACAAGTCTCCGCCGAGAAAAGTGTGACATTGTTTTCTTTCTCCTTCAGGCTTGGGCTCTGTTTGGTGCTACATTTACAGGTTTCCCTGTCACATCCCACTTTCTTTTCCTGAGCTTACAGCTGCAGCCTGGCAGGGGACCCTAGCACCCCCAGCCCCAGGCACACAGAGGGTTTGTCAGGAGATGAGTGTCAACCCCTCCGCAGAGGAGCCATCCCGAGAGCTGCAGCTGGAGAAGGGAAGGCAGCAGTCACTGGCCCTGACCAGCAGCACCCAGCTCAGACTGGGTATTTCTCAACTTACGTGCCTGTTGAGAGTGCATGAAGTGGATATATGTTGGATACTGTAGTAATCATATGCCTGGATCTTGGATCTAACACCATACAAAAATATGACTTAAAGGTGAAATAATTACTTATATCTGTGAGCTAGGCAAATTAGTAAGAAGTCTGGAATACAGGATGATAAATACACAATGCTGCTGACAAGTTAGAGGAATGGCTTGAAATAAACTACAAAAGAGGAAAGTAAATAGTGTTTTATCTAGGTAGGAATACTCATCTGTGTATTCAGAATTGTAAACAGTGGGCTAGCTTGAATTTCACTGCAGAATGTGACTGAAGAGTTGCAATGGATCACAAAAGACATACGTGTTTAGATCCCAAAGTGTTAGAATGGCCTTAGGTGACTGTCTCTTCTATCCCTGTTTCATTACAAAGACTGTTCTATGCCATCCTTGGCCAATGTTTGTCTAGTTTGTTCTCAAAGACCTTGAGTAATAAAGATTTTCTAGGCTCTCCGGAGAGTCTGCTTCACTACCCTTCTATTTATGGTGGTTTGTCTAATGGGGTTTTTTTGGCTGTAATTGAATCTCATTTTTCCTTTTCTATTATGTACATGCATAATATTATTTTTTTTTTTTTTTTTTTTGCTACCTTTTATGAATCTATAGACACTTAGCATTCTTTTCCTGCTATGCAAGTCTTTTTTCTACAAGATAGCAAATCAGTTCTAGTCTTTCTGGGTTACTAAAGCTGCAGCTTCTGTGCTGTATGCTGCTGTCTAACAGCTCAAACTGCTTTAGATAATCACTACCAAAGCAGTGTTGTTCTTGGACTCAACAGGATGTTTCTGTGAGGAAGCTAGAGGCTAATAAAATTGGCATTAATCAGGTTATGCTAGGACTTGGCTATTGAAGCATCCCAGGCTGGTTCTGCAATGGACTCCGACTCCTGTAGAGACTTTGCTAGTTCCCATCTGTAAGCTCCCACAGGGAGCCCTGTCTTTGGCTTCGGAACATGGTACATATCTTGCCACTCTTAACTGCAGAAAGGAATGAGATGTAGCTGACTGGAGGCAAACTGGCATTATAATAAAATGTTGTATAGTTCTGGGGCAGAACAAAAAAAAAATAAATGATCTGTCAACTGAACAGGCCACAGAACTTACTACTGGAACTCAATAACCTCTAATATTATATTACTAACATAACCCCTAGCTTTCTCTGAGCTGCTCCAACTAGTCTTTGTCCAGGAAATTCCCAGGCACAACTTCAGGGCTAATATGGGCCAAGGGTTGCTCCCAGTAGACAATCTGGATATAACAACCCTGTTATGAAACCTTATGGAATTTAATAGTGCAGATATCTAGACTATTGCTGCTTCACCTCAGGGTCATGGAATAAGCTCTGGTTCTTTTCAGTTGACTAATACAGATATATTTGTAATGCTGTTCTTCCTTTTTACCCTGAGACACCTTTACATAGAGACACCACACTCCAAAAAGCATGTTGGATTAGCTACATAGAAAACTCTGTTCTAGAAAATGTGTCCTAAACAAAATCTTGAAAGAGCTAGTATTATTTGACATAAAGAAAAGAGATTTCAAATGTACACAATAATACTATTCAGCTATATGAAAGGTTGTGTCAAATGAGTGAATAATTAATTAATTAAATAATTATTAAATAATTAAATGTAAAATTAATTAAATAATTAGATAGGCCTATTATGCCACAAGAAAGATTAAGCCTGGGCATAAAGAAAAGCCTCCTCATACGGAGATAGCTAAGCACTCAAGTGAGTTACTTTAGTAATCTATAGAAATAGGATAGCTAAAGATTTTTATATATAAATTAGAAAAAAAAAACAAACAAAACATTTCTCTGAGTCAGTTCAAGTAGAATTAGAATCATAGAATACCCTGAGTTGGAAGGGACCCACAAGGATCATCAAGTCCAACTGCTGACTCCACACAGGGCAACCTAAAGTTAAACCATATATCTAAGAACATTGTCCAAACACTTCTTGAACACAGAGAGGCCATGACCACTTCCCTGGGGAACTTGTTCCAGTGCTTGACTGCCCTCTCAGTGAAGAACGTTTTCCTAATATTCAGACTGAACTTCTCCTGGGGCAGCTTTAGGCCATTTCCTCATGTTCCTTTGGACACATTCTAATACTTTAATGTCTTTCTTACATAGTGGAGCCCAAACCTGTGCACAGTACTCGAGACAGGGCCACACCAATGCTGAATGTAGTGGGACAATCACTTCTTTTGAGTAGTTATCTATGCTGTGCTTAATGCATCCCAGAATATTGTTGGCCCTTTAAGCTCCCAGGGCATATTGTTGACTCATATTGAGCTTAAGTAGTCCTGATATGACATAGAGTATGGAGTAGATCCCATTTTAAGGTCTCTTCCAGTCCTCTTTTCTATGGTACTACTATCACAACTGTGAAGGTGATACTAGGGATGACGCTAAGACCCTAGCTGTGCCAGTCCATAGCATGAGAGACTGTCGGTTGGATGGAACCAAAATAATGCTGAGGATCAGGCTAAAAACTCAGTACTATGCCATTCCAATACTTCAGCTCATGCTCTGGATCTGATAGACTATCCTAGTGCAGATTTAAACCTATACAGGATGATCAGGTTATGTCTGTGCTGGTAAACCAGTCTTAGAGTGGAATTTCAAAGATAAGAAAAAAGTGGTTTGTTATATTATAGCTGGGAAAAGATTTAACGAATGTGTAGAAATGAGAGGAGGCATGGAGGACTGGACAAACCTGTAACTAATGTTGCTGAGGCTGGAACAGAGACATGGTAAGCCAACATGTTAAGTTAGGGTTAAGTCAGAAGAAAATTTGAAAACCTGGAATAGAAACTTAAAGTAAATGCAAGCAAAAGACTAATTTTGGAAAATTTTCAAGGTTTTTTGGAGATACAATTATTTCTTAGATTGCATGTAAGTAGTAGTGTAGACTAGTGGATCTTGATCATAAAGAGTAGCTTGTTTTAATGTGTACCTACATATAAAAAAAATACTTTAAATCATTCCTCCATCACTCTTGTTTCACCATGAAGAACAGCATCTCACTGTCTGACATTAAACCAAAAAAAAAAATGGAAAGTGGATTTTTCTCAGCTTCCTGGAAATCTAAATATACACCCACATTTTAAGGCAATGACTAATCCTGAAAACATTTAAGCCGTATCAAGAGAGGCTGTGTTAAACTATTTAAGTTTTTCACCTGAAAACTAGAGATTTTAATGAAAATTCTTAAATGAGAAATAAAGAGAAGTTTTTAACATTCAGAACAAATATATACATCTGATTTTCTTTGTCTAAAAGGTTTGTATCAACTTTGTAGAGTCACTGAAGCAAGTTATAAATGATGTATGAAATGAAAACTCACTGCTCAATGCACAGAAAGAATATAGACACCACTTCTCAATCACTCCTGCTATAAGCTTTATAATTTACTGTATCACTGGGTTTTTAGTTGTTGTTTGTTTATGTGTTTTTCTCTATTCTGAAATGCAGCCTCAAAACACCACTGAGAAGAGGCTGAAAAAAGATATAAGTTAATTTTTAAAGGCTGCTTGAATTTGAGTTCTTACATATTTTTCCATTGTTTTTCTAAGGACCTGAAGAGCTAGATATATTTTAAACCATTTCTGATCATTCTGATACTAAGAGGAGTTACAACTAACCATACACATACTTCTTCCATATTCATTAAGAATAATACCTATCAGTTGACTAACACAGAAATGTTAGAAAATGGATGCTCTACAAGGTGTTGTGAAATAACTTTGTAAATTATTTTTTAATAAAAAATACATTATTTTAAATACAAGGGATGTAAGAGAAGTCTTTATCAGAGATTTTGCCCTGCGGATAAAAGAAGTGCACACTTTTTGGTCAAGAGTAATCTGAAATTCTCAGTTTTAATAGTATTAAGAATGTGGTTAAATTAAGTGCTAAAAAAGCATATATTGCACAAGTCTTTACACATGTTGCTGAAGTATAGCCATAATCTGCATTCACAAAACATTATCCATATCATTGAAATATAGAGAGCAATACATTGAGGTGAGAATACTTTATACGGTTTTTTATTAATTCTTGTTACTGATTGCCATACTACTTTGGGTAGTTGTATATACTGATGGAAAGATTATGCTGCACTATGATAAAGCTGCACTATGTCAGAAGAGTGACCTTTGTAAGGCTGAAATGTCTGCACAAAAGCCAATCAGAGGTCAATTAAGACCTCTGTTTTCTTTCTCATCTGAAGATTAATTACAATATATGTATTAAATATGAAATATTTAAATAATACTAATTTATGAAGTTGATATGGTACAGATGCATTATTATATGAAAATATTTAAGATAAAGTTTCAAAATAGTTTTGGCATTTATTTTGTAGAAGAAAAATGCTGTTATTTTCTCAGTTAAACGAGAGCAAATCCAAAGTAAATCCACTCAAAATGAGAAGTTTATAACAGGATTTGCCCTGTATATGGCATTTACTGCGGCTGAGTCAAGTTCTAGCAAGAGTTAAGCTAAGTATCTATCGCATATAACTTAAATTCTAACACTGAATTATTTTGGCATTTGATTCTCATTTATTTAATTTATGCTTGCTTTGGAACAAAAGAGTTTAGAATATTCAGAATGCAGAAATAAAGTGTTTCCTTCCATCTGTCTTTTGAATGCATTAATTAACAACTGTATTATGATTTCTTTGTCACTAGAAAGATATTAATTCTTATTTATAGCGTAAATTGCTTTCTCATCTCAAGATAATTACTCTAAATAAAAAAAAAATATATTGTATAGGATGCTCACGTAATCTTTATTGGTTTAGAAACCATATTAAAATGAATCCCACAATGAAGTTCCTCAATATGATACCAAGTAGGAACTTGAAGCAGATAATACATCTAAAACTCTTGAATCTATACCTTATACTGAACTGCCATAGTAAATATTTAATTCCTAAATGTGAAGTGGTGTTACAAAAAATAAAACTAGTCAAACAAACAACAACAAAAAAAAGTTTTCTAGAAATGTCAATTTCTCTCCACTACACAAGGAAGCTATGTGCTAATTTCAGAACCTAAGTAAAGTGTCTAGGTATAAGTAGAATGGAGTCAGATCTTCTCTGAATTTTTTGATGATAAGTGACTTTAAGCACTATTGTGTCTTTTACAACATATAAAGTTAGGCTCTTTGTGGAAGTAAGGCTTTTTGCAAATCTCTTTGGTCTGTGAGGGATCTGTATCTTTTTTCCTTGAACCTACTATATATAGCAGACAGCTCTTTTAAGTAATAGAAATCTTGTCCATCTCATTTCATGTTTATAATGCATTTAGAATGATAAGGAAACGACTATTAAGCAATGATATGTGTGATAAAAACTAAAAATTAAGCTGATCAGAAATTCAGATTGTCCATGCTTCTCCCTTCTCCATCAAACTCAAAAGGAATGTATCTTACTGCTGAAACTGGTCAAAAGACATGATAAGAAAACACTTGATGTACACGTTTTATATATAGAATGAAAAATATGAGCTTGGTTAAAAAAATTAATAACATTTATCCATAGAATCAGAAGTGCTAGGCTGCTTATAAGAAAGAGAAGAGAGATATTGCAAAAATGAGAGCAAAGAGTAAACAGAACAGCCTGTTTCACCAATTTGGATAAGATACTTATACAAGCCATAGTATTTGAATAGAAATCTGTAAAGGATAACAAACAGGCATGTGAGGCAGATTAATATAATAAACCTTTTTTTTTTCTTTCCTTTTTTAAGCCTGCATTTTAACAGGCTTTGTGTACATCAGTGAAGCTCATCATGGATGAATGGGGAGAAAAAGAAAAAGATAATGGACTATCAGGAAAGGGAGAGACTAACAAAGGTTTTAAACAAATATTATCAAAGCCAGAAGGCAACAGCCAGCCTATACAACTGCCTACCTGCCAAAAAAAAAGTACAAATAATTGGGATGCTCCTATCTAAATTAAGTGCCTGGTTCAGTTATTGCATGTCCCTTTATTAGCTGTTAGGAAATTATATCACTAAACAACCAAAGAATTGCTACACAATAGCTGAGCATTCTGTAAAAAGTGCAAATGTAATTGAGCATTTTACATAACAAAAACACTCCTGAAAGGAGATAAAATGTACTCAGTAATTAATTTTTTTTTTGTATGATACTTGCGCCTCATTCCAATGCCTTATTAAAAATGCAAAATGAAACACTTCCAGAACAGCCATTATGGAACTAACAGAAGATACCAAAAGAAGAAAAAAATAAACAAGATGTACAGTGTAATATCAGTCACCCTATTTTTATTTTAAAATGTGAGTCATAGAAGAAAGATAGAAAGATTTCCTTGTTAAACATCAGGAGGGTAATGCAAAGTCAAAATACAGCCAGGTGATTCAAGGTTCAATGAAAAAGCTATTAATTTATTTCAGGAATTAAAATTGTCAGGGTCATGAATGATGTCCATTGTCTAGTGCATCTCCCTCTTCAAATCATTAAATGAAAATCTGACATGAATCAAATCAAGGATCTTGAACATGGAAAGAATCAATCCAAGGGATTCATTTGGCTTTCAAGCTGATTAATTTCAGAAGCACAGTGGATTTGGGTTTGAGGTACTGAGCAATGTACGGTTTAATACTGGCAGCAGGCACATTTCTATAAATTCCCAAGACAGACAATCAGATCTTTACCAAACTTTGATTATGTTTTAGTTTGAACAGACTGTATGAATGAACAACTGCATAATACTATTTATAGAATGTGCAGGGAAACAGGAGGGAAGAGCATGTGGTCAGTCATCCTCTGTGTTACTGTGCTTTTTTAATAGCTTATGTGGCTATTAAGCTATTTAAAGACCATTGCTTTTTGTTAGCTACTCAATTATACTAGGTTTATTTTTTTAAGGAATAGCATACTTTCAGAAATAAACTGTTAACTGAAAAATAGCTATTACCATGCACTATTGTCAACTTACATATTCATGTATATATTTTTAAATGTATTTACATATGCCTGAATGTATGCATACTTTCCCTAAAAAAAAAATTTAAAGGTTCCAATATTTTGTTATCATTTACCTAGCAAATATAATACAGATTTTTGGTCACTTTAAATTACTTTAGTGACAGAGAACCTAAAGCAGAATGATCAATACATTTTCTATTAAGCTAAAATGCCTTCTAATGACAAGGTACAGCTGAGTACCAGAACATTTAGCATCTCGAATGGACCACTACTAGGTATGATGTATCCTTTGTTTACAATTATCAATGACATTCTCAATGTTCACAATGCATACATTATTTTTCAGATGACTGATCTCCATATATGAGCATTCAGTACTGATAAAACATTACGTCAGTAATTCAGTATCAAAACAGTACAGAACAGCAGCTGAAATGTAGCTGCTTTATCATAAACTTTAAAATGAATAATTCATTCTGCTTATTGCCTCTTCTAGTTTCAATTACTCCATAATAAATTATCTAGTAACTCTTTTACAACTCACAAAGTTTAACAGCAAAATATAAATGGTCTGGATTTGCAGTGTTTTTTTTCTTCAGATTAATTTCCATAGCTAGAGTCAAGACTCAATATTTTATTAGTGATCTGTATGAAACTGAGAGAAACAAATTTAATTAAAAAAATCATGAAACTACTTTACTTAGATTAGTTCTTTCTTAAGTATTCCTTTATAAATTAAGTTGATGATTTGGGGACTAAATTGTTTCTAATGAATGAAACTCCAATAACTGCACAAGGTTGGAAAAAAGTCCCGCTAAAAAATCAAGATCAGAATTTACAGCAAAGGAAAAAAAATAATTCAAAGTAACCCATAATTCTGCAGCATCATACATGTAGGGCTTAACCCTATAATTTTGACATTAGCAAGATCTTTGATATTTCTAAGGTCCAAAACCATTTCATGAGCCATTCTGATGTAGCTTTGCCTGAAATCTGACAGCCATTGAGTTTGATGTGGAATGAAACTGTAGAAGAATCTCCTTAAAATCACATGGCATACCTACTACTAGCTAATTTCATTTAATTATTTTATTTTACTTTTTTTGCCCCTTGTAGATAGTTAGTAACAATATATTATCTAAAACCTTTCCTGTTAAATTAGTAGAATGCTTTGACAACAGTGATAGTGCTGCATGTTACTGGGGAAAAAAAGGGTACCCAAGTTAAATCAGATTTAAACAGTAAAGACTTCTATTTACTTTAGCTTGGAATGATTATATTCACAGTTTCACATCGCAAATACTGGGTCAAGCCAACCCATTTTTAAATCGGTGATTGTCTGTATGTTCAACTTAAAGGGAGTTGGATCAGATCCTTAATCAGTAGCATTTTCTTGTACATCAGACTAATAGAGAACATACAATAGATTTTTCTTCTCTAATCTTTCAGCAGTGAAGGATAATTAAAATAGCAAAATGACAACTGGATTTTACTATGCATGATTTTCAAGTATGAACTGTATTATGCTGATTCTTTTTTCATCTAACAGGATCAGTAATGAAACCTCTTGGAATTAAATTGTCATGTATGAGAAGATATATAAAGTTTAAGATCAATAATTGTTCAGTATGCATTGTATGGGAGAAGGGTGACTATATAATAATAAGGAAGAAATATATTGCACAGTGAATATCATGTTCTTTAATATGGCTCCAATAAAACAGGAGATTAATGAGAGTTTTTAAATACAGGCAAATTTCTTGACAAGAAGCTATCAGCCAATGCAGTGTTTTGTACATTTGAAGGTGGGAAGAAAATGCACAAGTGCATTTTCTACTTTTCTTTCCTTACATAATCTCAAACACAGCTTTATACTCATTATGCAATATTTATACCAGAATATATTAGTGATACAACTACAGATGTCTGCCTCAAAGTGGTGCACAGTTAGTGTATGCAAGTATAGAAGTGTTCAGTTTAATTCTACTTTCACTGTACTGTCTTCAAAAGATTGCACAAATGCAGGGAAGTGGTGCGAATTGAACAAATATAAATTACTTCTGTAAAAAAAATCATTAAAAGTAAATAAAAATATGAAATAAAATACAACAGTTCAAATGTATTTGGTAGGATTTTTATAGTTGCTTATGAAGTTTTTCAAGGAACAAACTAAACAAAACATGTAAAGAACACGTATCTCCTTAATTCTCTTCTGTTTAAAGACAATCTGTCGGTCAGGTAGAAGGCTCATTTTTCATGTCTATGTGAGTGATTTTGAGTATATGAAACCAGTATTCCTTCCCTCAGTGAGTGACGGTTTGTGACTTCAAAGATATATACTTTTTACATCAAAAAAGTGTATTTTGTTTCCAGAACTAAAAATATTTTCTCTCTAAGCAACACTTAAGATGGTGTGAAAGTGCTCTTCTTACCTTCCTAAGAGACTAAAAAAAAAATTCTAATTGAAGTTACATGTTTAAGCTGGAAGAAAATACAGAAAATAAAACTTGCAAGTTTTAATTGCACCTGGTTTGAAGGAAAAAGTGTAAGATCATGAGCCTTGGAAACTGCTTCTTTCCATGGAGCATGAGACGGATATATGAAGTGTTCTTCAATTTACTGAGGCAATGGTTCTCAAATCTGAGGTACTATTCTAGAGCTAGTCAATTATTATTGGATCATGACTGTGCGTAGAGATGTATTCACAAATACCTGTGCTTTACAGTACATACCATAATGGTCTCAAGCTCCCATTGCATAAACTACAAGTGTGAGCTTTTGTTGCCAGTCTGCAATCTAAACTTAATCTGAACCTAAAACTGTGTCCTAAAATTGAAAACAACGAACAGACCTATGTAACGTCCACCTGTCTCAGTTGATACTATTTCCAGAAGGTGTTTGTGATAAGATCCTTGCAATCTTTTTTTTTAATAGTAAATAATCTTGGATCCATGGTAAATGACTTTCTCATTTTAGATATCTGAATCTATCTTCCAATTTCAACTAGACCAAGTTTTGCCTTTTTTACTGCTATGAGAAAAAAAGTAGTTCTTATACACTATTCATATTCATATGGAATATTTTAGAAACAGTGACCATACTATCCATGTCAAGCAGTTTACTTCACCACTGTTTTATTATGTTTACCATGATGTCGAGATTCCATAGAGTGTTTTTGTCAGGTGTATAATTTTAAAAAAAAGCTCCTAAAGTAAGCTGAAAGTTACCATGAATCTTAAGAGCTTTTACAACAGTGACCTGGCAGCACATTTCTTGTTTACTCTGTCCAGCTGCCATATACACATATTATAGAAACTAAAGCAGGTTAATAGGCAAGATAGTTTATAATTTCATTGTTATGAGCTTATATTTAAGTTGGCTTATGTACATACTAAAATGTGAATTAAAAATATTCTTCCTTGAAAGTATTTATAATAAGAAATAGAACATAACTAGAATCAGTCGCCCAATGAGAGTTCTATCTTTTGGATAGAACACCATCTGTGAATTTATCCTGTGGGATCTTTTTTTTTTTCATAGCTCTTTGTCACTCAGCCTGTACATTTTCTATCTCCAGGAAATCCTATAATGGCACTTGCAAAGTCTTGCTCTCAGAGGAACCATCTTTGCCTGAATACAGATGTTTCAACAAGAAATTTGGGAATGTCATCCAGGGATAATAAGCATCAGTCATTCCCCTTTGAAACAACAAGCATCTGGAGACATTGCTTAGAAAAGGAAATTCTTGCTTTATAGACAAAATACCAAAAAATACTGCAAGCATTGAAAACGGCCAAATATTTCACATGTCCATGTCTACTTTAAAAATTATAATCAGCTAGAAACACCCTTGTGAAATATTTAGGAAACATGCAGTTTGTGACCTCAGGTTTGTCTCATACAACTTCATGCATGTAAGAAGATCTTTAATGAAGCCACAACAACATCTGGTGTGAACTTGTTTATACCAGGCAGACCATCCTGATTCAGATGAAAACTATGAAGTTGCTAAGAGATTTATGTGTCCTGAGGCAGAAAAATAAAAAATTATGTTAACAATACACATTAGGGATTTTTTTTTTTTACACATAGTTTCAGGCTCTATTTTTGTACTTAGTTACACCTTTCAGGAAATGATCGCTTACAGAAAATAGATAAAGAGATACGAGAATAAAATAAACACAAAACTTAAATTCTGAAGAGTATTGATCAATTATTAATTTATAGCATGTTAAATGTGCCTTTTCAATAATAAAAACATGCCCATGAATCTCTACTTAATAATTCAGCATTTTCTTACCCCTATGCAACGTTACTAAAATGCTTTCTTGTCTCCATCTCCATATTTGTTCTTCATAGGGTACAACATTCTCAAACATTTCTGATGTCTATGTATCCTTACTTAGGAAAGGATGTTTCAGGTTTCCTACTAGATTAATGTGAAGCCTACATACTTTGCACAGCGGGGTGGGGGGAATAAAGAAAGAAGACAACCCCCTCACAGTTTTTGCAATGGTTGTATTATATGATTCTACTGTCTGTTCTACTAGCTTTGAAACAATAGCTCAACGTATTGGACTGATACTAACTCTCAGAAATATTCTGCCAAGATGGAAGCATTTTACCTTTCACAAAAATCTCACACCTGTACTGCTGGAGGGGATAATCTGGTGGTAACATCTATTCTTTTACATTTAAATTGAAAAATTAGTTCTTATTTACAAATACGTAATGGAGAAAATGATCATGTTATTAGGACCCACAGATATGGAAGTTCACTTCTTCCCAAAAGGCAGAAATGTTGACATTAATCCAGACGCCATGAGCCCCAGTCCAGATCATGATATGTGTTTTCAGGCTGAAACCCTCCAAGTTTCTAAGGTAAATTTATTCCTGTCTATCAAAATGGTAGCATCCTAGAACAGTATATTACTGCCTGCTTTGGATTGTCTCTTTGTTTAGTTGCATTTCCAAAAACTCATTCTCTATTAGTATTTCTTCTTTAAAGTTGAAAATGTCATTCCACTGAAGACAAATATAATTACTGTAGATTCAACTTTTAAATTATTTAGTTAGGGGAACACTATTTTTTTTTCCTAAAAAATCCCAGACACATTGTATATACAGATAGATGTGTACTTTTATTATGTTATGTTACATCATTCATTTGTTTTGGATTAAATACTTAAAGTACAAACGTGTATATTTCCTTGTTTTTATATACAGGTAAGCAGTTTATAAACTTATTTCCCCGAATAAAACCAGTTTATTTCTGACAAAGAAATGGGAGCCTTAGCTACTTTATTTTGCTAATCTGAAATGTAGTATTTATTTGAAATGTTTAATTTAATACATCTTTTTCCCCCTTCATTTAAAGAAGAACTCTTTTTCTGCATAATTTCATAGTCCTCCGCAAGGGTCCTCTGCTAAGTTACGTTCAACTTGTCCACTTGGAATCTTGGCTTCTTTCCTGCAAAGCTGCTTTCTGCCGTGTTGTTCCCTTTCCTCTTGTATGTTGTTACTTTGTTCCAATTGTGAGATCTCAGATTTGCTTTTGTTGAGCTACGTATTCCTTTATGCCCATTTCTCCAATTCATTTGATCCCTTTGAGTATTACCCATGTTCTTCACTGTATCAAGCTACTTCCCCCAACTTAGTATCATCTGCAAACTCACTGATGACATATTTGGTCCTATCTTCCAGACCATTAATACAGATCTTAACAGTCTGAAGGATATCACTACTAATTTGCCTCCAACTGGATAAGAAATCTTTGAGCCCAGTGGTTCAGGCAGTTTTCTACCCAGCTTGCAGTCCACATCTGCCGACTCTGGATATAAGAGACATGGGAAGCCATGCTGAAAGCCTTGCTTAAATTGGGATAAAGAGTATTCCTTGCTATTCCCTTGTCCACAGAGCCAATCATCTCATCATATGAAGTTACCACATAGCTTCAGAGTTGACTTGGCATAGTTAAATCCACATTGGCTATTTTAAATCACCTTCATGTGCTTCATTGCCTCAAAAATTATTTACAGGAGGATTTTTCTGGGAGAGAAAAATCCCCAGGGACTGAGGTTATTCTTGTAATTCCTTTAATCCTTTTTATTGCCCTTCTTGAAAATGTGAGTGATATTTTACTTTTTTTGAATCTTAGGAACCTCCACAGTTACTATGAACCTTCAGAAACCATAGACAGGGGCCTTATAAAGACAATGGCCATTTCTCTCAGGACCCTCAGATATACCCATCTGGTTTCAAATTCAATTAGCTTAAGTAGTTTCTAAATCAATCTTCCTCTGCCCTGCAGTAATGCTTCCTTCCCAAAGACTCTCACAACAGCTCAGGGATCTGGAAGGTTTGAGGGTGCACTTATAGACATTACCAGGTCCTAACTAGGAAAAAAATCTTGCTGTAAATCAAAAGCCAAGTAATAATATTATCTGAAAGCATTTCAGCAATGGGTTCTTTTTAGATTTTACTCTTCCTCAGGTTTTTCACAGGAGATGTACTGTCACAAATAATTCTTCACCTCTGTTCTTTTTCAAGTGATTGCATTAGCAGTGTTGTGGGTAGTCCATGCTTGATATAGCGCTTTACAGAATATTACTCCGCGTACAAGCAAAAAATTAGAATTATATTTCAGATTGACTGAAATATGGGGATAAAAGAAGCAAAACACATTTTATTTGAGATTTTATTCCTTTGATTCACTGTTAGAAAATTAAATAAAAATATAATCATAGAAATACACATATAAGATATATACAGAAATACATATGTAATGGTGGTGTGTTTTTTTGTAAAACCGTTTTTCATAGTATTTCTGGTATGCAAAAGTTGTCTCTAGACTAGGAGAGCTTTTCTGTCTCACTCTGTATATCTTAAGGTAGAAGTGATTATTCTATGAAAGGAAGTACTTCACATATAGAAGGAAATTATTTGATAACATTATCAATTATTTAAAATTGAGACATCCATGCCATGGAGCTCTTACTTTGAAAACCTCCCTTATTTTACAGTTAAAATACAGAGACAGCATAGTCTCAAAGCCATTACACTCATTTTCTGAAGCTGAGTGAGCAGCAGCCAGCTGGGACAGGGATGACAGTTGAGATAAACATCGTTAAAACACAATATCTGCCTGAACACCTACATTATTGGGATCCAGGAGGTCTTGCCTCACACACAGATAAAATACTTATATGTCAACAGATCAGGACTATTTTGACTCATAGTCAGCTCTGCAAGCTCCTATTGACTTGCTATGAGTGTGTTTAAATTCTAATTGAGAAAAATACAGTTTCAGGTACCATCTGGGAAATATAGGTAACCCTTGCTCTGAGGGGTGGAGACAAAAAGAAGGAAGGGTGCAGTATAGTATGGTCACATTTTATAACTGTCTCAGAGAGCTATAAGCTATCTGCAGTAAACATTCATTTTGATACATTTCATATGTCTTTTTCAGGTAGGAAAGTCAGTTTGTCAAATGACAGCCACTTTCCCTGCTGACATAGTTGTATTCACCCGCCTTAAATGCTCAGTAAGGAGTTGGAGCTTTGTCAGTTAAATATATCACATTGTTATGACTCTTGATGACATGTGCAATGACATGACTTACCTAGGGTGTTAAAAGTCATCTCTCTGCCAAGGATGTAAAGTGACATGCTGCTTGTTCCACTGCTGGTCTTGTCTCTCCTGTAACTGATATTTTTGCACTGGCTGTACCAGTGATATTCTTTTGCACCTCTTATACAGCTATATCCAGGTCATGTGATAGCTTTGTGAGGCACCACCATGAGTATTTATCCTATGGACAAAAAAAAATTAGGAACTACTCCACTAAATACCCACCTTAAAATGCCAATCTCATCTGGCCTGTACTTAGTTAAACATAATTGTCAAAGACAGCAAGGACAGACTTTTACTTCCGATGCCAATGTTTTAACACTTAAATTCTAGAAGAAAAACTTCAGCTGAGATTTTAAAGTAGCTGTAAATACTGAGTTTATTCTGGATATTCACATCCCAGAGATACTTCTGAGAATGTAAAAACTATTCTACTTTGAAAATGCTACCTTAAATGCTAAGAGAAAACCTTAACCTAAAGAATGAACAGGCTTCACCTTAAAAAAAAAAAAAAAAAATATATATATATATATA
>WHYT01016193.1:103673-118203 GCA_009806455.1 Tetrax tetrax
ATAGTATGTTTACAGCTATGAGAAATCAAAAGGTCTTTTTTTTTGGTTAATGCTGTCTGATAGATGCAGCCTTGCTCACTGCCATTAAAATAATTAGAAAACTGGAGCTGAGTTCCATAGATGAAAGTAAATTTTGTGCAATAATGGAAAAACATGTTATAGTAAAGGTTCAAAAATATACATGACCATTGTGATGCTCAGCACTGAAATGTCTAAAAGTTACGCTTTTTTTTTTTTTCACAAGGATGGAATTAACAATACTTATTCTCAACTGAAAAGGGAGAGGTTCCCAAACATGGGACTCACTTTAGGCAGAATATGAAGTAGAAGGGGAAATGTTTGCACAGATCTGACTTTCACCTGAATTTGAACATATATCTCTAGCTTCTACTTAGACACTAAAGGGAAAAGTCTTAGGATCTACTTTCTGTACAAGATCTAAATGGCAACTGGATTTCCAAAGGAAAGAAGAAACCCAAGCTTAAGTTGTTCTTAAAATTCAGGGATTTGAATGTGCAGCTCTTCTTTACAAGGAAAATCATCACATACTTTTACTGCTTAAGATGAGCCACTATGTGAATGCAAGATTCATACGAGCTGCAAGAAAAAAGACCACGAGTCTGAAAACACTGGGCAGAACACTCAGCTGCAAGTTGAGTGTGACTTCTGCTGTCTGAATTATTTTTCCTTTTTGTGGTAAACACCTTGTAGATACAACAAGAAACCCTTACAGCCAGTTTGAACTTACACTGCATATTATGTTTATTTTTACTTATAATTTATTAGCGAGAAAAATATTTTAAAAGTATTAGTCTAATTTTTTTAGCCACTGATTATCGCTCTTCCTTTTTTTTTCCCCCAGCTCTTTCAAAAGTGGTAGAATCATTCAAATCACTAAAAGTAGAGTAAAAAATATTGTCTTCAATGTAATATTTTCTATATTAAACTTGATCTACAGTTTAGAAATAAAAATACATATTATATAGGTATCAAAGAAGAAAGCATGGAAATTACACATGAAATACTGTGACTTATATGACAAGGAGAATTAGGAAGTCTTACTTGAAATTGGTGCTTTCTGCTTATTCTGCTTAAGCTGCTTTTGCTCAGCAATGTTTTGGGGAAGATGAAGATTACTGAAGACAATAGCAACCCTATTGATTTCATAGACTGACATTGATTCATTTTTTGCTATTGTATTTTAATTTCAATTTGATTTAAAATAAAAAGAGAAAAGAAAGAAGATTAGTAAATACATTGAAGGAAGTATTTGCATTTTGATATCAGAAATATTTTAAAATATTTACAAATATTGTAATTCTTTTGTCAAAATGTAAAAGACAACAGCGTGCCACAGTCAACACACATTTATATTTTTAAACAAAGCAGGGTAATAGATATATAGCATGATGTCTACTGTGATTTATTTTGATCAGTGCCCTTTCGCAACACTTGGCAGCCACTACATAAAAGAAAAAAACCATGGGAACTTCTTTTGGAGTGATTAAAAAGCTTTCCATTAAGAAAATACAACAATGTATTGTGAGTATAAGTCAATTGACTCAGAGGTAAAGTTCTTTCTTGAAATATAAAAGGAAATAAAAGTCTATTTTTCTATTGCACTGTATGAGCCAGAGTCCTTTTGACAGTAAAATAATCTCTTATAAGAATCAGGAATGCTTTGAAATGATTATTCAGAGAATAATCATGATTATTCAGAGAATAATTCTGGTACTCAGAACCAGAGTACTGCTGGTTTATGGAAAAGATATGTCCCACATATACTGGAAAGAGGTACATAATATACTAGAGCACGGGGACCTTGTATAATTTGAGGAATAGAATCAATTCAGTACGAGGTCAAGAGTGAAAGTAATTTGATGTTTAGAACTATTTTCTGGTAGATACATTTTTTGTCTCCCAAGATCTAGTTAACTGGTAGTTTAGTAAATTCAACTGAAATTGTTGGAATATGGTAAGTAGAACAGGTGACAAACATCATACAGCATGTTTTTAGGTTTTTCCCAAATTAGACAAATAAGACCATGTGTTTTCACCTGTTGTTTATGTTATCTATCAGATGGACAAATAGTCCATAATATTTTGCAGGTTTTTTGGTGTAGGCTGAGTCACTGAATTTGCAAGTTATTCCATACAAATAGATATTAAGCTTGCATTGCAAAAAAATTTTTCCTAATATCTAATCTAAATCTACCTCCCTCTATTTTAAAACCATTACCCCTTGTCCTATCACAACAGGTCTTACTGAACAGCCTGTCCCCATCTTTTCTGTAGGCCCCCTTGAGGTACTGGAAGACCGCTATCCGGTCTCCCCAGAGCCTCCTCTTCTCTAGGCTGAACAGCCCCAACTCTCTCAGCCTGTCCTCATAGGAGAGGTGCTCCAGCCCTCTGATCATCTTTGTGGCCCTCCTCTGGACCTTCTCCAACTGGTCCATGTTCTTCTTCTGTTGGGGGCTCCAGAAATGGACACAGTACTCCAGGTGGGGTCTCACTAGGGCAGAGTAGAGAGGGAGAATCAACTCCCTCGACCTGCTGGCCACGCTTCTTTTGATGCAGCCCAGGATGCAGTTGGCCTTCTGGGCTGCAAGGGTGGCCTTCTTATGTTATGGGCTCCAGAGCTGGACACAGTACTCCATGTGGGGTCTCACAAGAGCAGAGCAGAGGGGAGAATCACCTCCCTTGACTTGCTGGCCATGCTTCTTTTGACGCAGCCCAGGATGCTTTCTTGGCTGCAAGGGCGCATTACTGGCTCATGTTGAGCTTGTCATCCACCATCACTCCCAAGTCCTTATCCTCAGGGCTGCCTTCAATCCATTCTCTGTCCGACCTATATTTGTGCTTGGGATTGCACTGACCCCTGTGCAGGACCTTGCACTTGGCCTGGTTGAACTTCATGAGGTTAGCACAAGTCCACCTCTCCAGCCTGTCAAGGTCCCTCTGCATGGCATCCCTTCCCTCCAGCATGTCAACTGCACCACACGGCTTTGTGTCATTGGCAAACTTGCTGAGGGTGCACTCTATCCCACTGTCCATGTCACTGACAAAGAAGTCAAACAGGGTCAGTCCCAATACCAACCCCTGTGAAAAGCCACTCATCATCGGTCTCCACTTGGACATTGAGCCATTGACCACTATTCTCTGAGTGTGGCCATCCAGTCAATTCCTTATGGAGTGGTCCATCCATCAAATCCATGTCTCTCCAGTGCTTTGTACAACTCCAGGTAGATGATATCAGTTGCTCGTCTCTTGTCCACCGATGCTGTAACCACATCATAGAAGGCCACCAAATTGGTCAAGCACAATTTGTCCCTAGTGAAGCCATGTTGGCTGTCACAAATAACCTCCTTGTTTTCTATGTGACTTAGCATGGTTTCCAGGAGAATCTGCTCCATGATGTTGCCAGGCACAGAGGTGAGGCTGATTGACCTGTAATGCCCAGGTCTTCTTTGTTTCTCTTTTTAAAAATGTGGGTTATGTTACCCATTTTCCATTCAGTGGGAACCTCACCAGACTGTCACAGCTTCTCAAATGTGATGGACAGTGGTTTGGCAACTTCATCTACCAGTTCCCTCAGGACCCGTGGGTGCATCTCATCAGGTCCCATGTACTTATGCACCTTCAGGTTCCCTAGGTGGTCTCAAATCTGCTCTTCTGCTACAGTGGGCAGTTCTTAATATGGCTAGAGCCCTCACCATTGAAGACTGAGGCAAAAAATTTGTTGAGCACCTCAGCCTTCTCCATGTCCTGGGTCACCAGATCTCCTGGTTCCTTCTGGAAAGGGCTAACATTTTCCCTGGTCCTCCTTTTATCTCCAATCTCCCTAAAGAAACTTTTATTCTTTTCCTCTATGTCCCTGGACAGATTTAATTCTATCAGGACTTTACCCTTCTTTATCTGATCCCTAACTGCTTGGAAAACTTCCCTGTATTCCTCCCAGTCTACCTTTCCTTGCTTCCACTCTCTGTAGGCATCTTTTTTGTTTTTCAGTTGGTCCAGGAGCTTCTTGTTCATCCATGCAGGCCTCCTGGTGTTTTTGCCTGACTTCCTCTTTGTTGGGATGTATTGTTCCCAACCTTGGAGGAGGTGATCCTTGAACATTAACCATCTTTCTTGGGCCCCTTTCGTCTAGGTCTTTATCCCATGGTACTCTGCCAAGCAGATCCCTGAAAAGGCCAAAGTCTGCCCTCCTGAAGTCCAGGTTAGAGAGCTTGCTGTCCGCCCTCCTTGCTGCCCTAAGGATGTTGACCTCCACCATTTCATGGCTGCTGCAGCCAAAGCTGCCCTTGAACTCCACATTCCCCACCAGCCCCTCCTTCTTGGTGAGAACAAGGTCCAGCATAGCAGCTGTCTTTGTTGGCCGCTCTATCACTTGCAGGAGGAAGTTGTCATCCACACATTCCAGGAACCTCCTGGATTGCCTGTGCCCTGCTGTGTTGTCCCTCCAACAGATATCAGGGTGGTTGAAGTCCCTCTTGATGACCAGGACTTGTGACCATGAGGCTGCTCCTATCTGTCTAGAGGGCCTAATTAGCTTTGTCCTCCTGGCCAGGTTGCCTGTAGGAAACTTTCACTGTAATGTCACCTGTCCCTGCCCTCCCTGTAATCCTGACTGGTCTCTGTCAGCTCCTCATCCATCCTGAGGCGGAGCTCCATGCACTCCAGCTGATCATTAATGTAGAAGGCGACACCCCCACCTCATCTCCCCTGCCTGCCCTTCCTAAAGAGCCTATATCTCTCCATTTCAACAGGTTGGTCATAGAAGCCATCCCATCACATCTAAGTGATGCCAACAAGGTCATAGCCCTGCAGGCTATTTCAAATATCTGATATTTGAAACCCAGAGTGCAGTCTAAATTTTACAGAACCTAGTTACAAAATCTAATCATTATTTGTAATTCAGTGTTACATTTACCACATGGTTTGTTTTGTGCCTGTCTACTGTGACTTACTGATTGATGGAGTTAACGGAACAATAAAGAATTACCTTTCTTATACTGAACAGCAGTTTTTAGGGTGGCCATGAATGATGAATGTGATTTATTGCATCCCATTCCTTCTTTTTTTTACTTTACAGTTGTGAAAAAATACCTCTCATCTGCTAAAAATTGGAACACATCTGCTGAAGGTTTAGTGATAGAGATCCCTTGATGTATGTACATGCAAAGCCTATCACCGCTCACTAACACAGAGAACTGAGACAATATGAAATCTTATCATGAAATAAATAGTGTTAGCTGTGAATAAGGATATAGCAAATGGAAACATTTTTCTTTGTTCTGGATTTTATGTCCTGAATCTTTCTCAGGACACTTTTATCTTTTATATTAGATTCCAGTTATTAATTCCAGTATAAATGTGGGAAAATGAAAATTTAACAAAGCATGGAGCCTTCAGAAACTTAGTGACTTACAGAAATACAGATAAATCACATATAAATTAAATAAATATATTCTTTCAAATGCTTTTTTACAATAAATATTTAATGCTCTGTAACAGGCACAGATTCTAAGTACAAATATTTACAGTGTGAAATAGGTTAATGAAGATATAAATAATCTAAGTATATTGTCCTAAAAAAAAAATCTGAAATATTAAATAAGGGTAAAAAATATTCTCCCTAAAGGAGGAAAAAAAAAAAAAAAGATATTTTTCCACATTCAAATATTCAGAAATTTCCTCTAATCTGATGTTGAGTGTAATCGAGACTGTATTGAGACATATGCAGAAACATTTTGTTTGAATTGATTTCCTTATGGGTCAGCATTTCATTGACCTACTGTGCTCCCGGTTAAATAAGAGACCAACAAAGTATACAGTTCAAGAGCACAACAACTCTCAAATCAGTAACACCTAGCAGTTAGGTGAATGCTTTGGTGGATAGTGGAAATAGTGCTCTGATGTGTCTAATCAGTTACCGAAGGGCAAAGCACCGTGGGGCTACACTAAAGGAGTAATTATAGGCTGCAACTGTTGTATCAGAATATAAAGCATGTTATTTTTGGACTACAGTGCTGTACATTTGTGAATGATCAAGAAAAAAAAAGCAGTAGTAAGCACGAGGACAGAGGAAATTCTAAATAATTATTTGAAGTGTTTCCACATGAATATGACATATTAGGTGGCAAAGTCTTATGTATCTACTCCAAAGCATTGAGGAGCATGAAAGGAATATAAATTGAGCTGTATCTGTAATAGAAAATCGAAATTACAAATGCAGTTGAACATACATAAGATATTTATTCGTGGTGCTTCAACAAACATTTGGACTATACTTTTTTCAGAAAACTATGTAGGAAGTTCAGGCCTTGTCCAAAGATAGTTTATCGTACATACAATAGCATCTGTCGATCACAAGAGATTATGCTTAACAACAGCAATAAAAGATTCTCAATACAGTAAGGTTATTTAGACATTTGGTAACAATTTACATTAGAGTTATAATATATCTCTGCTATCGTAATACAAAACAAATTTTGGGCTGACAAGAAATCCTTCTATTTGGCTGCCATAAGCATTATGAAGACTATGGATCCAGAACTTCTGCATGAAACAAGAAAAGGCTTCTTTCAAACTATTAGGCAGGGTTAGGCGCAACAGATGCATTTCTTCAAGGTGTGCATGAATTCCTAACTAAAAGAAGAACTGAATTCAAATAAACATTGTGATTCATCAATAGAACAAACTATGAATGTTTTTTATCCAAAAGAAGATTCAGACTAGTATTTAAATGTGTTAGTTACCTTCAGTTAATTGACAATCCAAAGCTGAACTTAAATGACACAGTGCTGATTTACTCCTGTTGAGCCTCTGGTATACAACACAACAGTTTATACAACACTGTGTATATGAAGAGCCTGTGTCCTGAAGATCTTACACTAGAAAGATACAACAAAGTAATGAGCATCACCACAGGGGGAAAAACAAAACAAAACAAAACAAAACAAAACAAAACAGAAAAAAAAAACCCAAAACCCAAAAAAACCTAGCACCATAAAAATAAAAAATGTTTTTTTTTCTTAAGAAGTCTGTTCCTGGATGAGGTAAAAATCAATAATTTAGCAGTACTCAGTTAAAATATTGATTTTAGGCAATTCTTGTCTTTAGAGAGTTGCTAGGTCTCTTACCATTAATATGATATTCATATGGCAATTAGAGATGTGACATGCACAAAATTTTTGCAATGTCCTTGATGCATTTGGAGCATCTTATATAAAATCATTTGTAGAGATTACTAAATTTCATTATAATCTTTCTCACTGAAGGTGGGTACTCTGATCAAAGACCTGTTGGTCAAAACGTAGTCAATTAGACATTTACATTAAAGCTTCCCACTAAGAAGGTGCAGAAGCACTGGCCCTCTCCCTCTTTATATTCTATTGGTCCACAGGGAGCATTCTAATGGTTTATTCAATGGCTTCCCTTTCTATTTTTCCAGTTCAACTGGGCTGAAAACCACTATGTAACACTAACACAGTTATGATTCTTTACATGAAGAAATGGTTCTTGATATTTGTTCAGAATTATTTTTTTCCTTCTTATCAATTTATGACATCTGTAAATAATTGAGTATAATAACTCAAGCACACATAATATTTTCTAGAAAAGAGCCTTTATTGTGCTATTCAATATTCTTCTAAATGTCTTAATATAAGGCATTTTCATGTGTTGAGAAAGGTTGACTACATCAATGAAAAAAAATTCAACACCTTTTCCTACATTTTGCACAAAATTTTTGCACAAAATTTTATTCAAAAAGCTGATAAAACAGTATGATACGCAACATATAAAAAAAAGTTGGGAAATACCAGTCTGTAACACAAGTAAGTAGTAATTACAATACTGCCTTACAGTCTTTCTACTTTTTTTTTTTCTTATTCTCTGTGTAGACAGTGAAAAGAAGGTTCAAGAATTGTTTTGAAGGAAAAATTTTCAACCATGTTCTACTTTAAAGTTAGAATCATATTGCACCAGTATTACCAGATACATTCTAGCATATTTATTCATGGTAGCTGAGAGCTTCTGATGCCCTAAGTGGTATTTTATTTTGTATTTTTTTCATCCCTTTGGCTACTTTTAAAAATAAGCTGCTGATATACCAGTATAATATTCTTAATAATGCCCTGATCTTGAAAATTATGTATTTGCATATTTAGCTATACTTGTTCACTCGGCACAGCCCTATTTATGCTAATCCTACAATGAGAATTAAGCTACAGGGAACTAAGGCCATCTTACTGTGTCTGTATGCACAGAAGGTCTACAAGGAATCGATGAAATTGAAAAGTAAAAAATGCCAATATCTCAAAGGAATACTTTCCATAGAGTTCCACACTAAATCTCTTCAAAAGGTTTCTACAGGTTACTGTGAAAGAAAATACTCTGTAAGTATCCAAAAATGGTGTATACTTATAAAAGTAATAAGAATACCCAGTCATTACTGATATATATTTAAACACCCCTCAAACTACAAATTTGAAAAAAAAAAATAGTTTCTATAGAACTACCAACCAATCACCGGATATCTGATATTGTAAGGAACTTCACTGAGCTCAAACAAATGCTATAATTATCTCAGAAGTTCTTTCATCTTAGTTCTGAGCAGCTTGTGGTGACCATTGTGAGAGAAGAGTTGCTAATAAATTTTACTAATCAGCAATTCCAATTAACTAATAGCAGAAACTTCCAGGACAATTTTAGATATGAGGAAAATTATGAAGGATTTGTGGTTTTTTTTCTTTAAATTTGTTGGAGTAGTGAAGAAAAAAAGATCTAATTTTTAAATGTGATGGGTTGACCTTGGCTAGCCACAAGGTGCCCACCAAGACACTTTATTGCTCCTTCTCCTCAACAGCACAGAGGGAGAAAATACAACAAAAATCTTGTGGGTCAAGATAAGAACAGGGAGATCACTTACTGTCACAATCTAAACAAGACTCAACTTGGGGAAATTAATTTAATTTATTGCCAATCAAACAGAGTAGGAAAATGACAAATAGGAACAAATCTAAAAATATCTTCCTCCTTATCCCTCCCTTCTTCCCAGGCTCAACTTCACTCACAATTTCTCTACCTCCTCCCACTGAGTGGCACGGTAGGATAAGGGATGGGATTTGCAGTCAGTCCCAACATGTTGTTTCTGTCACTCCTTTCCTCTTCACATTCTTCCTCTGCTCTGCATGGAGTCCCACCAATGACTCTTTCATTAACTTCTCCAGTGTGGGTACCTCCCATGAACAGCAGTTCTTCAATAAATCTTCCAGCACGGATCCTTCCCACACGATGCAGTCCTTCAGGAACGGAGTATTCCAATGTGAGTCACCCATGGGGGCCACAGGTTCTGCCAGAAAACCTTCTCCAGTATGGGCTGCTCTCCACAGAGCTGCAAGTCCTGCCAGGAGCCTGCTCCAGCATGGGCTCTCTGTGTGCTGCAGCTTCCTTCAGGACATATCCACTTGCTGTCATGTGGGGTCCTCCACAGGCTGCACAGGCTGCAGAGTGGATCTCTGCTCCACTGTGGACTTCCATGGGCTGCAGAGGAACAACCTGCTTCACTATGGTCTTCACCATCGGCTGCAGGGGAATCTCTACTCTGGCACCTGGAGCACCTTCTCCTCCTCCATATTCACTGACCTTGGTGTTTGCATAGTTGTTTCTCTCATATATTCTCACTCCTCTCTCCCAGTTGCTGTTGCACAGCATTTTTTGCCTTTCTTAAATGTGCTGTCACTGAGGCATCACCAGCATCACTAATAGGCTCAGCTTTGGTCAGTGAATGGTCCTTGGAGCTGGCTGGAATTGTCTGTGTCCAACACTGGGGCAGCTTCTGGTGTCTTTTCACAAAAGCCACTCCTGCAGCCCCACCCCCACTACCAAAACTTTGCCATGTAAATGCAATACACTAAAAAAAACATCAGAACCCTACCTCCCCGCCCCCCAACTGGAAAAACTAAAATGAAAGGAAAATTTTAATCACATTTATGAGCAGAAAAAACTTTGTTCTTTTTTTTTTTTTGCCAAAAAGGACACTGAACTGATTTAATGTGAGTCAGTTTTGCTTCTTGACTCACAATTTTCTGAATCATTGTCAAAGGTTCCGAACCATCAATAAAAAACATGATCCTTTGGGATGCTTTATTGATCTCAATAAGTTTGCTTACAGATTCAAACCTTTTGCCAAAGGAGACCAAATTTTCTATGACTGGCTTGCAATAGATGAGGATCTAACAGATAAATTCTGAAGAACTATGTAAAGGCAGATGTTTCACCAGTTCTACAAATAAAACAAAACAAATAACCTTAAGGTTAAATTGGTGGTAAAGAATGCTATTCAAATATATTTCTTTTGCATAGCTTGAGATTCATAACCTTTGGCCCCATTATGAAGGTAATTTCTGACATTCATAAGGACTGAGTCAATCTTTTCTATCAAAAGACTATTTGTTACCCTCTTTATATCATAGTGACAATCAAGGTTGGTTTTACACAAAAAAATGGGAGACATCTGCTGAATTTCTCCTTGTACCTGACAGATATTGAGCTACAGTTTCTTAAAAGGATTCCCTAACTATGAAACCTTAGACTAAAGTGAAATGTTGTCCACTATGAAGGAAGTAGAACAAAAGAATACAACTAGGGATCAGAGCCCTCAGATTACAGAAGAGTGCCCTGGACTCCATTATTTCTTGTGACAAAGTCATCCTTCTTCTACAATGTGCTTTGCTGTATATTCCTTGAAAAAGTCATCTTTAGGAACTAGAAATCTAGACAAAGACAATTGAATTCAGATTTCCCAATTCCTAAACAAGTACATTAATTCTTTTACAATATAAATTCTTTACCACCTTCTGATTACACTCTTCAACTTAAACATAAAATATAATTAAAAAGCTAACAATACTTTCTCCTCAGATGGCTTATCCTGGTCTGCATGTACTAAGATTGTGCTAAGAGCAACTGCCAAGTTGAGCCTTTCAGCGGAGTTAAGTTCCTCTGCCGACTAACTCAGCCTTACTTTAATTCTAGTCAAGGTCTAACAAGAATGCACACAAATCATTCAGATCAGAAGTTCTGGGTCTGTACCTATTTCAGAAGAGGACCTACCAGGACAGGCAGACACCTATTTAGGGTGCTGAGCAGCAGCTGAACAAGGAGTTCAGTCGCTGCAATTTTGGATTTGTGCCATTCTTTTCTGTCTACATCAAATTTAGGCAATTACTTTTTAAATAGTCTCTTTTCCTTAGTTTCCAGGGTTATGCAAAGTACATGGAATTACATTGCCTACAAATACAGCACACTAATAATACTGGAACCATAATCAACAAACAACATATATCGCTGAAGACCATTCTATTCTACAGTAAGCGGATTTATTTTTTACAGAACCGTAGAAGAAGAGAGAAAGAGAGAGCAGACTATATATATGGGGCTTGGGGTTGGGAGGGATTATTCTTTTTTTTTTTTTTTTTTTTTTTTTGTAAAATATTTGATGTAGTACCTGAAAAAATCTTACACATTTAGTTCAGATCAAAATAGACAAAGACTTGTGGATAAAAATTGACTGAGACAATGCAAAGAATAACTATGAACAACAATGTTTCAAGACGAAATGAAGTGTCATACACTGGCACAAGGGTCAGAATCAGCCCTTGTTCTATTTAATATCTTCATTAGCAATCTAAAAGCAAGAGTAAACAGTGTATTGATGACACTTATAATTGAAAGTATAGTGAGCATTCATGAGAAAGAATACAAATATAACTAGAAAGTACAGCAGTATTTGAAGAAAAAACTTGAAAACCACAAAGTTTAATTGGGAAAAAAATCTAAAATAGATATTCCGTAGGAAGATGACACATGGATGATAGTAATAATGTTAAAAGAAAGAGCAAAAATTAAAAATGATTTTTCAGTATAATTAAAAGACGGTCAGAAAACTTCCACTGAATAGATTTTTTTCTTCATATGTGCCAAAAAGTGATTTTCAACTTCTTATTGCTTCCTAAATCTTTCAGAAATATTAAAATATTCTATTCTGACCTTTTATACACACACAGAAAGATTAGCTTTCTGTGTAAAAATGTTAGCTAATCATAGCTTGCTTGTCATTTAGAAAGTTAAAATTGCAACATTTGGAAAATGTCAAAATGAAATATTTCAACTGTCTTAAACTAATGTAGAGGGGTATATTGTTTCATAATCTTATTTTATTTTTTAGCTGTTTGACTCATTTCTAAAAAAGAAAACATTTAACTTTTGAAAATTTTCTGGGACTATTGACATTTCTCCTCCAGCTCTAAATGTTATATTTCAGGGGGAAAAATAATCCAAGGTCAATGCAGTTTTCGGCATCATATGTCAAAACGTCAAGTAATCAATCATGAATGTATTAGTCACTGTCTATCAGATCTGTTAAGACTATGTCTAGAATACTTTATACAATTCTCAGCATCTTGGTAACTGATTGGAAAGGGAAGTGAGGGAAAAGCAACAAATTGAATGGAGATCAGAGAAGACCAACTAACATTATTAGATTGCTTGAGAAATTAATTTAAGAAGAAAGGTCACAAACATCTAAATATTCACGGCTTGACTAGCAATATGTATAGCTTGGCAAAAAATTCAAAAATTATTAATAGAACCATATATTTATACAATGCCTAATTAACCTACTGGACACTTTGATACAAGACATAATTGATATTATATGCCTAAAAGAAAAAAAAAAATAAAAAAAAGAAAAAAGTACAATATTTCTTTAACAATATTTACAACACCAACTACAGAAAGCATATTAAAAACAGAAGAGGAGAACACTGTAGAACTTCTTTACTCAAGATGTAAATTAACTTTGAAAAATATTTTCTGTATGGAAAAAAAATAACTTTGAGGTAGTTTATCTCATAAAGCCTCACTCCAAAGTCTGGAACTTCTCTAAGTGTCTGATCCTGGCTAATGGCAGGAAAAGTGTTTTGAACCAGATGAGTCCTTGGAAGGAAATGTTTGGGGTTTTTTCTGCAAAACCAAAGAAGAGAGACATTGCAATAGAGTATGAATAGACACTGTAATGAATACAGTGATTGAGAAAGATGTTTTCTGTAAACTTAAGGAAAAATATAGGCTGAATGTCAGTTAACAGGAGCTCCTTAGGCTCAGGGGTACCTTAGTCTCAGTGAGCTACATAGTGTAAAAGTGTGGAGGTGTACAAAAGAGTCTAAAATGTCCCCTGTTTACTTTATCACTTACTTCCGGATATGCAGAGTCATGTTATTCCTCACAGCATTAATAACCATGAGGCTTCTTTTGGAGGTAAGTCCAAAATTCTGATCAATCCTTTCCTCAAAACACAGGTGTCTTTCAATGGTGAAAGCTTACTTACCACTTCCTTGTGGAGCTAGGACGAAACCTCCCTTGCCATTTTTTTCTTTATCTCGAAGTAAACAGGGGGGCGGGGCTGGAGTGGGGTGTGTTTTGTTTATTTTACTTTTTTTCTTTTTTTTTCCACAAATCATCATCTTGGATTTGGAAAAGTTAAGTTCCACTGAAGTCCAGTCCATTATTTCAGTTAATTTTAAAATTTGGCTTCTTGCTCTCAGCAAATGAGAGTTACTCTCTGTGTAGTTGTGCTGATTCTTAAACATTCAAAAGACAGTCCAAAAGAAAGAAACGGTAGGCAGAAAATGTCAGAAGTAAGTTTAGATTCACATCTGATTTTTTTTTCCTCCTCAAAAAACTGTTCTTTTCTTTAACTTCCTGCTTCTCATAATTCTATCTTGTATTTTCTGAACAGAAATGTTTCCACAGATACAGTGTAGTTTATATGCAGTGTGAAATGGATGCAAGTCTGAGACATGCACCTTGCACAGATGCTTTTCATTTACAAAATTAATTGGCCATATTTGGAACATTGGATTCATGCTGAGAGGCATTGGTGGGTTTTTGGACCAAAGGAATTGGAAAAATCAGACCTACTGTATTGATGCTTGAATGTTAATATACACATGCACGAGGAGCGTGTTTAGGATTGTGGGTTCATAAATGTCAAGCGATTGTTTATATTTTCCTCCTACTATTCACTGAGTGTACATAACATCTATGGAGAAAAGGACCCAGTTAATAAATAGTTCCAGTGAAAAGCGAGTAAGGGGAAAATCTATATAGTAGTATAGGGGGCTTCTTGGAAGACAAGTTAGTGTATATTCCTTCTTGAAAATAATTAGAATAAATATTTATTGTCTATATAGCTATAGCTATTATTGGCCTAGTCATTCGGTGTTGTAATGAGTACTTAATCTACTCGACTACCTGACTGATAGTACTCGTCTTACTGCACCATGTTTTCATATGTTTCTTTTTTTCCTCCTACAGATTATTGTACTCACAACGTCAAGCTCCTCTTTTTAAACTGGCCTCCATGGGCTGCAGGGGGACAACCTGCTTCACTAGGATCTTCACCACAGGCTGCAGGGGAATCTCTAGCAGGAGCAGCATTACTCCTCCCCCTCCTTCTTTA
>WHYT01016194.1:0-85560 GCA_009806455.1 Tetrax tetrax
CCCGCCCCGCCGCAGCCGCCGCCGCGCTCGGCCCAGTCGCGCTGAGAGAGGCCGCGCCGAGGCGAGCGCCGCCGCCCGCCACCCGAACGGTAAGCAGCCCCGGGGCTGGGTCCCGCCGCCCGGCCCGGCCTGGGCCTTCCCCTGCCCGCACCAGGCCGCAGCGCAGGCCCCGAGGAGGCCGCAGCTAGGCCGCGCCAGGGCTCTGGCAAAAGAGCGGGCCGCAGGCCCCGGGCCGGCGGCTTCCACACACCCGGCGCGGCCCTGGGCAGCGGGGGCGGCGGCGTGAGGGGAGCGGAAGCGAAGGGGGGTGGTTGCGGGCCCGAGGGGAGGCGGGCGAGGTCGGTGCCAGGCCCCGGGCCCGGCCATGGGGGGTTCGGAGAGTGTCTGGAGGAGGAGACAAAATGGCGGCGCGCGGGGGGGGGGAAGCGGAGGGCGCCGGGCGCCATCTTGAATTAATCGTTCGCCATAGCCCGTGCCTCCGCGCAGGCCGGGCCGGGCCGGAGGGGGGAGCCCCTGGCCCCGCTCGTCGCAGCGCCGGGCCGCAAGCTTCGGAGAGGGAGATCCCGTAGCCTCCCCACCCCCGCTTCTCCCCCCTCTTCCTCCGCCTCTCCCTCCTCCCCGCCTGCCAGCCAGCGAGTTGCAGGCGAGCTCGGCGCTTTCCGGCCCGTGGCGGCTTCCTGTGCGGCCGCGCCAGGGCTGCCAACCGTGCCCTCCTGCAGCGGCACCCGCCGCGCCAGCCCCGCCATCTCCTCTCTTCTCCTCCCGGCCGACCGGGAATTTGGGCGGCGGGGTGGGAGGTTGGATCTCAACCTCCTTCGCTCAGCCGCCCCGCGGGGAGCCGAACGCAGAGGCGCGGGGCCCCCCAGCCTCCTTGGTGTCCCCCTTGGTGCTGCCGCCTTCTTCCCTCTGGCTCTCCCCTCTCTTGTATAGGCCTGCAGCTGAGTGGAAGGTAGCTTCAAAGGGGCGACCGGGACTAGTTATTTCTCTAATTTAGGTTTCGTTAGGAATTAGCTTAGGTGCCATCTGACGCACAACATCCCTATGAGATGTGGAGAAAACACGTTTTTTTTAACCAGTTTCTGCAACTATTCACACCACTGAACTATAACAAAGAGGAAAAGACCTCAGATTTTTTTACAAAATAACAGTGAAAACAGTAATAGTGGTTCTGCTGCCAAAATTGAGGGAGATGCATCAAGAAAAAAACAATTAAATTATTACACTGCCGCATTTGTAACATTGTTTTTATTCTTCCATTTATTCACCCAGTAATCCTGGGGCTTATTTGCAAGATAAGAATTAGGTGCTATAGGAGTGGAATTTTTTTTTACCTTTCATGTATGTGCCATTGAGAGCATGTGTGTACATGGCGTTATCCGTAAGTGGGTCACGTAGAGAGAGTTGTGACACCGTACCAATAGTGCAGACTGAACCCACGGTCATCTCAGAACCACAGCGAAGCTTCGGGTAGCTCGGGGCTCTAGCCCAATTGGGACATGCGAGGCGTGCTGCAATTTTTAATGTGATGTAGCAAGGCACGACGGGAACTTGCTTATGGTTGTACACTAAGTCATCTCAGTGTGGGTAGAGGCTGGGACTTGAGCGTGGGGGATTTTTGCCATTTATGCCTTGATTTTTCTGCAAAGGGTCAGAGCTTCTGTGCAGATATTTGGTTTATGCCCTTACCCCAAATAACATACTGTTGAGTAGACAAAGGACTATCTTATATATTTCTTTTTCATAAGGATGGCTTTTCTGAGGTTTTCCCTTTTTATCTTTTTCTTTTCTCCCATTTTCTTTTTTTTTTTTTTGTGAGAATAGAGAAACGTGACAGTTTCTATGGCATACTAAAGCTCTTTCTTCTAAGAAACTATTTTTAAAGTTATTCTCTCTTCAAAATGTCACAGCTCATCTATTCCTTTTTATTTCATCTTTATTACCTTGCTAGGCCTGTTGAGTCAAGGATTTGTAATGTGGCAAGACTAGCGCAGTGTCTGCTTTGCTTTTCTTGACTGATGGTACTCAAGATCAAACTTATAGAAAATACCCATTTTTATTTTTGGGAGGTTGTTTTATTGCTAATAGCTTAATACTATTTCTTCCATTAATACATAATTTTCTCTCTGTCCTTCCACTTGAAAGTATTGCCTTGACTTTAATAAAACCAAAACCGGCCATGTCTCTGAATAAATAGGTAAAAAATCAATTTGTAAGAACTAACTTTACAAACGGAATTAGATGTGTTTCAGAGTTGTATTAATTCTCAATCTGTGTGAAGCTGACATAGACCCAAGCCAAGTAAAAGATGTAGATGTTTCATTCTTTTCAGATAAACCCTGATTTTAGGTGCATAAGCGTTTTCTGTTGTAGTGGTAGAAGAGCAGTTCCCAAGTTACTGAGATTTGAACAAAGAACCTTGTACATTTGGGTGTTGAGAAGGACTAGAATGTAGGGACACAGCCGGGCTGTGCTTCTCTTTGAGAGTTTAGGTTCCCAAACCAGAACTGAAAATTGATTCTGTCTGCTTCTGTGGCAGAACCTACTCCTGAGGTAAGTCTTGACTGGAGTATTTTGAAAGAACTGAGAGGACTTTCTGCCCTTCTTGAAATCTTGCAGGAAAATGAAGTGCTGGGATTGCTTCTTAGCCTTATGGTACCGTAGAGTTTAGGGCACTTGCCAAGGAATTTGAAGGTGTTTGGTGTGCTGCTCACAACAAGAAGTTCTAGTATTTCTCAGGTCGCAGAACAGTGTCTTCATCACAGAGCTGCTGGCTGGTACAGAACCGTGTGGCATACCTTCCTTTGTGTGGCTGGATCTTGAGCTCCTGTGCTGGCCCAGTGCTCAGAGGAAAAGCAAGCAGGAAGAAACACAGTATTTTCTCATCTACTGGTTAGGATGCTCAAAACCTGAAATGATTTCAGGAAATTTTTTTTTTCTTTCTTTCTTTAATTCATGGATAAATTTATGCCCTTTTGGACTGCAGATTTTGATTTAGGCACTTTAATAATTTTAGACAGTTAAATAAAATCAAGTTTTAAATGCCTGCATCCTCTTTTGGTCATCTTCCTGCAGCAAATTTCTGTGGAGGTCTCTGTGGTCATGCACAGGAGTGGGTATTTGTGTACACAAATTTGTTGTCTGGGTCTGGGTACAAAAGCAGAAACCTTATTTAGTATGAAACTCATTCAGTGAAAGAGTTGGGTTTTTTTTCTTCTTTGGAATAAGTACCAAAGCATAAATCTGTGTCTTTTCTTAGGCTCAGTCTTGAAAACTCACGCGCCCAGGAAACTTCCTCAGTTTCTGTAGAAGGTGAGCCTTTGTTTTGCAGCGTATTATGCCCCTGTAGGTGAAAAGGCCTTGCCGATACAGAAGGGGCCACACTGTTAGGGAGTGTGTGGTTGAAGGTCTACTGGGCTGTCACTGCTGGTGGCAGGGTCTTTACAGCATGAACTGCACCATCATGAACACCACAGGCACTCGCTGGTTTTAGCGTCTCTTGGAACCTGGGCTGCAGTGAGAGCCGCAGGGAAGAGATGGCGTCAGCGGGCCGGTTCTGGAAGCTGCGAAGTAGTGGTGGCAACCTCTGAGTCTCGTGGGTGAAGAGGATAGAAGGATGATGAAGGAGAGCCTCACTTAAAGAGACTGAGGAATTTGGGGAGAGGACAGGATAGAGAAAGTACATGCATGAATCATAAGTAGGAATTTGTGGTGGAGTGGTGGTCAGGTGGATGATGAAAGCAGGAAGCGGAGAAAACGAATGCCAGTTCTTCCAGTAACTGGTGGTGAACTGGCACTTCAGGCTCGTTGGGTCCCAGCTGATGAGAGGCGAATATGTATGATAATACAGTCCTCAGAAGCGCGGGCGGAAACAGTGTCTTGACTTTCCCCAGAGAGCTGGACAGCGAATGCTGGCTTCTTAGGTGCGCGTTGCCTGAGGTGAGAGGCAATTTATTTCCGCCAACCATTAATCCCCCTGCCTCCTCCAAAAAAAGAAATCTCTAAATTGCTGATACAGTCTTTGTTACAAATAGGTGAGTAGCATGGCTTTGTGTGAAGGACATTAGTGTGCTGTCATTATAAGCTGGAGAGATGAAATAAGCTGGTGAGGAGGTAACAAACATAATCTAGGTACAGGCACACAAAAAGTTGGAGGAGAAGCAACAGAAAAGAAGAAAGTAAACATGGAAGACAACACAGGAAAGATGACAAAATGAATAGGAAAGACATCTGTAGTAGACTGGGTAGGTGTATGCAGAATAGATGGAAGTAAACCAATTTGGGTATGAATAATTCTTGCTTAAATGACTGTATGAAACCTTATTATTCTGTTCTTGTTTCTGTGGCATGGCAGAAGTTGGTTGCCATCGGTTAAGCCATGTCTTGTATCTGAAGCTGAGAAACGCTCTTGATTCTGAAAGAAGCATGTGTGATGAGCTGTTCCTGTTAATAGTGGGTGCTTCTGACAGAAATGCTTGGCAGTCAGAGTAATTGTGAGGTGATTTAAATCCAGCTAGACACCACAATGATTTGTTAGCACAGCTGTCGTTAGAATATAGGGGCCTTCCAGCTGAGCATCACACAAATATGGGAGCCCTTGGAAAATTATTAGACTGCCACTGCTTTTCCTCCAGTTTAATGTCTGGCTGTGTTTCTTCCTTGGCTTCTAAAAATACATCATCTCTTATATAAATTAGGTGGTTAGCTGCAAAGAGTTGAGAAAAATTGAGCTAGAAAAATGGTGAATTGTAGAAAATAGTTGCTACAGATTATGGTTCTAGGTTTGTGGTTTGGAGTAGTTGTTAATTTTTTCTTTTGTATAGCAGTTTCCCCCATGAAGACTTAATTGATGTAAGCATTAGTTGATGTAATTCAGAAAGGTTATGATTTTCATGGAAACCTTGGGCAGGATCTTAACATTTTATCTAGGTCTTTTGTGAAAGTGTCACAGGAATGGGGAGATTTCTGGCTGTCACTGTGAAAAATGTTTGGAGGAAGGAGAATTGCGTCTTCCACTTGTAGAGAGACCATGAGCAGAAATGTGTAGCAACATTCCATTGCCTCTTGCTGGTTCTGCACTTAGGAAGCTGGTTGGAAAAAATGCAAGGGAGTAGTACAAGTTTATGTTGATCACGTTTTATTCAGCTGGGTTTACCTGATCCTAATTATAATGGACATACGTAGCAGCAAAATCTAAATTGCAGTTTCAGATTTTAGTAAGTATTTTAACTTACTGGTCTTACTTGGATATTTGTTGAGAAGATTGAAATCTTAAGTTGTTATTATGCATTGAAGAAATGTTGATATTCTGTTCAAAGAAATTTGGTAGAATATGACATTTGGTAATTTTTGAGAACTAGTGATATTTTTCAATACAAAAGCAAACAGGTACTTTGTCTTGGGGCAGGAGTTTTTTAAATACTCAAACATCTGGGATTTGAAAACACATGCTGTTATGTTCTGGAAGCAGTTTGCATTGATGATTTCAGTTCCTGAAATAACATAAGAGTAACTTCCTCCTGACTGCTTGAGTATGAACAGAGGGGACATCAAGAGCTGTGTGCATTTCGGATTATTAGCCGTCTGCCTTTAACTTGCCTTATTGAGCTTTATTGGCTTCTTGACAACGCTGTATTCCTCACCATCCAAAAAAGACTTGAGTGTGAACTTGTGTAGGTTTTGTCTTACTTTTTTTTTAATAAGATTATAAGGAAATAGTATTTTCATATTTCTTTATCAGCTGCTTCTGTGTTTGTGGAGCTGTGGGGTTTTGAGACATGGACCTGGAGTTTTGGAGCTCGCACTCCTCTTATTCAGACCCTGGGTGATTGGTGTTCTAGAGTAGTATTTCTGGAATCCCAAACAGAGGGGAGTCTCATCTGTCTTAAAGTCAAGAGGTGTTACCTCTTAACTTCCGTGTACCTAAAATTTCTGCCTTTCAGTGCACAGGCAACCTTCATAGCATAATATGAGTTAAATAACTTTTCTTCTTTACCTTCTACAGACGCTGAGACTGATGAGAGTTCAAGGCCATGGATGAAGATGGGCTTGAATTGCAGCCACATGAGCCAAGTGCATTTTTTGATCCAACAGGTTGGTCAGAAGATGTGTAGATAAGAGTGTTCACATTAGATGCTGTTAACTGTTTATTGTTTATTTTGTCTTTGCTTAAAAGTGCTATGCTGCATCAATGCTTTTGTATAGAGTAGTCGCTTTTGATTTTTGGTTGCTTTTATTACTCAGAGCAATATGAATGAGCTACTGTTCCGTCAAGTAATTGTTGTTTGGATATTGGGGGAGAGTCTAAAAATTGGTAACTTTTTCCAGGAGAGAAAATCTTTGTCTAAGTTACGTTAGCACCTACTGAAGACTTCCTTTATCAGCTCCCCATATATCTGCCTGTCTTAATTCCTTATAGGTTCTTATGCCTGATCTGCTAAATTGCAGCACAGTGTAAAAGCTGAAGTAAAATAGAAGTAATTTCAATTGTTAACCACTTCTTCTGAGTTAGTTTTACAATTTAACTGCTATATTAATTATGTTTTTCAGGAGCTGATGCAGGACATATGGACGGAGATCAGATTGTTGTGGAAGTACAGGAAACAGTATTTGTTTCAGATGTAGTCGACTCAGATATAACCGTGCATAATTTTGTTCCTGATGATCCAGATTCTGTAGTAATCCAAGATGTCATTGAGGATGTTGTTATTGAGGATGTTCAGTGCCCAGACATCATGGAGGAGCCAGATGTATCTGAAACTGTCATTATTCCTGAACAAGTGCTGGACACAGACGTAGCCGAAGAGGTTTCTTTGGCTCATTGCACTGTCCCAGATGATGTTCTAGCTTCTGACATAACAGCAGAAGCAATGTCTATACCAGAACATGTACTGACAAGTGAGTCAATGCATGTACCTGAAGTTGGACATGTAGAACATGTAGTCCATGATAACGTTGAAGAAGCAGATATTGTCACTGATACTCTGGGAACAGATGTTGTTTCTGAAGAAGTCTTGGTGGCAGACTGTGCATCAGAGGCAGTGATTGATGCCAATGGAATTCCTGTGGAACATCAAGACGAGAAGGGCAACTGTGAAGATTACCTTATGATTTCCTGTAAGTGTCTGGGTAAAGCCATCTAAATTCTTACGATGTGGGCCTGGGTGGTGCTTGAAATACCCGAGGCGGGGCCTACAGCAGTACCAAAACCAGATTTTCTGTATTATTTAGTGAAGTGCAGATCTCACAAATGTACTCAGTGGGGGTATTTTTAGGAACACGTACCAGCTAAAAATTCTGGTGAAGCTAATGGAGAAAAATACTGGCAAATGTGTGTCTGATTATAAATGATTTCTGTAGCATTTTATAGGTTATGAACAAAAGAGTAAGAATTACAGTAAACTAAATGCCATATACTTAGTAAGAACAAAAAGAAAATAAAAATGACATTGTTTGAAAACGCATGCATGTGCAGGTTAGTAAGATTACTGCCAAGACTTTAAGAAAACAAATTATTTAATGGAAAAAGGAAAGTAAAAAAAAATGGGCTTTGGAAGTACAAATTAAAATTTTTACCCTTGTCTTGTTTTCTGCTAAGCCCCCACCCCTTCCACCTCGTTAGTAATTAGATACAGGCAACAATATGACAGAGGTATGCTGCTAACAAAAAGAGTAGCTATTGCTGCTCATAGCTGAGAAGCAACTGTGAACATCTTAATCTCCCTTAGGAACAGTGACACAATCCATTTGAATCGTATTTCAAAAGACTTAAAGTAGAGGGTGGAGAAAAACAGAGCGTATCATCAATCCTTTTTCTACTGAGGATATCCATTTGTGCAAACTAGAGCTTACTCTAAGTATGTTATTTATTATAGTGCTTACTCAATGCAGCACCTAGGAACATCACAGTGTCACTGCTGAGCATTTATTGTAGAAACAGAAAAGCTTTGTTAGGCTGGTTTGTTTAATTGTCATTTCAGGCACTTCAATTTTGTCTAGCATTAAGTGAATCCATTGATGAGGCATACTTCATGCTCTGCTTCGATTACCTTTTTTTTCTTTTCTTTTTTTTTCCTACCTTTTTTTTTTTTCCTTTGGACACTTTTTTGAAATGTATAATAACTTGTTTTAATTTTATATTCTGTACTTATGGATTTTAATGTTGCTTCTCCTTACCTAGGATCACTGCATTTCTTAATTTATCATCTCTTGAGTTCCTTGAGTAACCTTGTGCAGCCATGTTTTGAGTTTATATGAGGTACAGTTAATTCTCTATTATCTGGGAAAACAATGAGATGGGGTAATGCAAAATATGGATAATGCAAAATATGGATAACACAAAATACTGTAAAATTAATCTGCAAGCTACAGAAGTGAAGTAGATCAGGGATGCTGCTCTCTGAAATAGTATTATCCAAACTAATAAACAGATTGTACATTGTTGTATAGGTACAGCTTTCTGATTCTGGACATGCACTAGATCAGATGAAAACAGCTCAAATGCTTCTGCACCTGCAGCATAGTTAGGCAACAAAGTGGATAATCCACCTGTAGATAATTGAGGTCCGACTGACTCTGGTGGTGATCCGTACCTTGTAGCTCTTCAAGATGCTGTTGCTCCTGTCTCTCTGCGCAGCCTTCCCCTGCAGGTTGTCATGCTGCAGCATGGGCAGCAGAGTGGGGCTTCTGGGGCTGCTGTCATAGGAACACTTTGCAAATTGTGTCTGTAAATTCAAGTGGGAGGGGTGGGTAGATACACACCCTATTCAACCATTGGCAGTGGCTGAATGAGGACAGAATGTCTTGGTAGATGCCGTGTTGCGTGATCCCTGAAATACCTACCCAGCTGGGAAGTCTTCTTAGATGTACCAGTCATCAACAGGTGGTAACTGGCAGAAAATTAATTGTTCAATTGTGCTGGGATAGTCTCAGTTTTCAGACATGTAATTCTGCAGTTTCATACTCTCTTTAGTATTAAACGCCCCTTGGTGGTTTTGCAATGTACTTGGTTTAGATTCAGAACCTTAAATAAGCCAGCATTTAAAACTATCATTATGGTACAAAGCATGCATCCTTTCTATTTGTGTTTAAAATGTTAAGCGTGTTCTACAGTTCCTTTTAAAGGGAAGTTCCCTATTACCACCTGCTGGGTTTAAAGCCTGCATAACAAGTTCTTCTGGTTGTGAAGTCAGTCTAGTGCTTTTCCGTCAAGTAAAGACTATCTTACCAAATAGTTTCTCTGTTGTATGGAAAGCATTATTTGAATATTTTTTTTTTTCTGCATTGGCAGTATGTATGTATTTATTGATCTGTTGACTGTCTCAATTTTTCAGTTGAACTTAGGTGATTTTTAGAAGTAGTAACGTCAGCCTAGATTTTGATTTTTCACCCTAACCTGTGAATTCATACTTGATTCTGGCACACCTCCCTGAACTGCTGGGACAGATGATGGAATGTAATTTTGTCTGCCATTACAGTAGCCAAATGTAGCTCCTTCCCAGATGTGGGAGCTAAACTGTGCTCCTAGGATGCTTTTGCTTGTCTTCTTTTATCTAGTCTCTTGCAAAGCAGTCTAGGACACTTTGTTTTCTTTCTGTTGTAGGTTTCTCAGTCTGTATTCTTCAGTGGACGTTAGTGGCAGAATCTTTTTGCTATCATCGTCCTATCTTGTGGCTCTCTTTAAGTGTTTCCATTTTTGTTCCTAATGAACTGAGTCTATGTAGATTTTTTAACGATAATTTTCTTAGCTTTATTCTGAAAATACCTGTTCTGAAATGACTAATCTATATGTACTTTTTCTAATGTTGTGTTCCTACGTTCTGTCTTGGTTTCTGACTGGTTTGTCCTTTCAAAGAGTGCAGTCCTTGTGGGTTTCACGCTGTGACTTTGCTTTAATAAACTCAATATTCTAATATTTGTTTTCCCATTTAGATTTAATTTAGCTTCTGCATTGATATACCTCTGTTTTTTTCATTTCCAAGATAATGTTTCTTGGCACAGCTTATATTATCACTTACCTTTTGATGTACTCATCTTTTTTTCTTTGATACTTTATCTTTGCCCTCAAGCTTCATTTTTGGTCCATGGTAGATTTGGAGCACTTAGAACAGAGCAGAATCAGATATTCATTCAACAAAGAATGCAAACTGCTCCTAGTTAGTAGCTTGAAAAGGATTCAAGGAGGTTTTTCTTTCACATATGCCATAACAAGCCGGTTCGTTAGTTTGGTCAGGAAAGGATAAATTGTGTTCCAACTCACATTGGTACTAATTGTTTGAGTAGAAAATTGTAAGGCTTGGAAAATTGTTTCTCCTTAAGTGACACAGTAATGGGGACATTAGCTAGTGTTTGTCAAAAAAACCAACAAAAAAAACCCCAGCATTTGCTAGCCAAGCAGTACCTTACACCTGGCCATAAGATGGAAATTAGGCTTTTTGCTTGTCTGATTTTATTTGATTTGGCAAAATAAGACACATCTGGCATGAACTTGTTCCATAGGACAAAAAGTTGTACTCCGCTATACTCGTATTTAATTGTAGTAAAAACGGTGAGGCACAAAGGAGGTTTGGTAAGGGGAGTCTGGAGAGAGGGAAGGGTAGTCTCACGAAGTTTAAGCTGCAGTTTTAGGAAGTTTTATGGTGTTTGTAAACACAAGGGCTATGTTACACCCATCCATGATGTCTTTTGTTTGTTGTATCTGAATTAACACTTTTCATCACAGGAGTCAGAACCCAGAGTATTTAGAATAATGATTGCATCTTTTCATAGGTCTAGGTGAAACCTGTCTTTTCTCATCCTTGTTGGATGTTTTAAGTTGCAAGTAATGGGTCTGATCAACAAAGCTGTAAAGTTCATGCCTTCATCAGGGCCATCCAATAGACTTCCAGCCAAGAAAACAAAACGGGTTTTTTTTTCTTTTTTAGCATAAAGAAGTACCTCCCTCTTTTTCCCTGGAGATTCTTAAAGATGCAGGAAGTAATGTTTTTTCATTGCAGCGGGGTTGGACTAGATGACCTTTAAAGGCCTCTTCAAACCCAAACCATTCTATGATTCTGGGAGGTAGAACTTGCTGCTCTGTGCCTCCCTGACCACTGGAATGGCACCAAAAGTTGTTGCAGCCAAGGCTGCTCAGGAGGTCATGGTGAGAGCTGAGGGAGATGAGAGTTCCCTTGGGCTGAGTGATGTCTCACAGCTTAGTCTGATTTGTGTGCCGGGGAGAGCAGGAAGGAGGACAAGGGTTAGAGACCAGTCTGGAGCTCAGGAAGTTCTCCCTTGCTAGATTGCTGCCCTGAGGGGAGCTCGAGAGCATAGGGTAAATACTGTTGCTCATATGGAATGGCAACGGCATTAAAATCAAAACAGAACAGATTTATGTTTTCTCACAGGTTAGGAAACCTGCCTTGCCATTTAAGAAATAACTGGATGGTAAAAATAACTTCTTTGGTGGACGAGGAATTATCTGCTGTCAAGTGGAGTACAAGTAAAATGTTTCTGTTACAGAGAACCAAACAAAGTCTGTCTGGGGAATACAGCGTGCGTTTAGTCTATTTTAGAGAAAACAGAACAGTTAGCAGTGGCCTTTTTCATTAAGAATGGTTAAAATAGGGTTGTTTATTTTGTAAGCAAGCAAGTATCCCGTGATACGCATTTTTTTAGGAGCAAAGAGAATAATTTGGGAACATAAAGGCTGAAAAAATAGATTATTCTCATCTAATTGCTCCACAGACAGATTTTAAGATCTGTTAAACTGGTGCAGAGACTTTTTCTTAGAATGTTTTTAAGAATTGTTTGGATGTGTTTTTTAACAATGAGCAGTGTCTACTTGAAAAAGATGGAAGGTTTCTTTGTGTTTATGTGAATTTTATCTTTTACAATCCTTTTATGTTCCTCATGAATCCTTTATTTTCCTCATTAATCTCATCTAGAGGAGAAATAGTAGGAAATAATATATGTAAATGCTTATGAAACCATTAAAAAAAATAAAGACAGTTACAGATACTTGCATTTTTCTAGCTAGAAGTAAAAGACTGCAAGGCTACAAAGTCTGCGTCAGCTGATCCATTAAATATGGGATATAAAAAACTAAAACCAACTTACTGGGAAGAGTGTAAGTGTCACAGTTAAACAGAAGATGTCCCATGTAAGCGAATACAGTATGCAGGATTTTGTGCTACGATTTGTGCGCCTATGTGGGGAAACACCTCACCTGGGTTTTATCTACTGTTTCTATTATCAAAGCACAGGAGCTTCTTTCTGCCCCCAAAATGCCATTGAACATATTTTAATAGGAGACTAAAGATACAGGATATGAAATTATTGGTTGGGCACTATAGTTTATGACATGATGTGATTTTTAATTTAGATGTAATATTTTTTAGGAGACAAATGCTGTCATCATGATAGAACACACGTTAAACAAACAATTTGTTGTTAATGTTGCCTGCATCTTTTATTTCTTTACTTTGCTCTTTGTTCTTTTTTTTTAATCTATTGATCTCTTTTTGTGGATTTCCTTGTAATGTCAATTACAACTAGACAGGCTTTAAATATGCCACGTCTTTCATGTTGTGTGACACCTTTCTCATCTGTTTTTGCTTTTAGTAAAATTCAAGCATTATCTTTATATGGAAGCAATTATTTCAACATTGGAGAAGCGCATACATTTTTAGTTATTTCTTGCAGCTTATAGTATGCAAAAACCAGGCTCCTCTAATCAGTGAAGGCTGTGAGGAATGTCAGCAAAGTAACCATAGAATGCATTTTTGCAGTTTACATAAAATAATGTGTCTAAGAATTTTTCTCTCTTCTTTTTTCAACTTGGAGAATTAGTGTGAATCTGCATGTTTACTGAAGTAAAGCTACCAGCTAGTAGAAGGGGAAAAAAAAATAAGGATTTTTGTGTTCAGTTAATATCCAATTAAAGATATGACAGCATTGGAATAATGCTAATCTGAACTTTTTTTCTAGTGTGTGACTTGTGATTAGTTTAATAACTGACCAGCATCTCTACTTGAAAGGAAGTGGTCTCTTATAAGCTTAACTAATACTTTTAAATATTTCTGGTTTGTTTTTTTTTTTTTTTTTTTAATTTCAAAGAGGAAAAATGTGAGAGAAGATCATTCATGCATGGTATTTGTGGGATTGCTTGATAGGGTATGAATTTGAATGAGAAATTCAAACATCATCAGAGTTTCGACTTCAAACATTGATCAGTCAAGTATTTATGAATTTCATTTTCTCTTGATTGTGAGACTGAGATATGTGAAGAATGCAGAGATATAGGGAAAGTGTTAAACAGAAATCAAATTCTGTAAATGTTGCCAGTGCATCAGTGAATCAGTACAGCTAAATGCTTATGTAGCCATGGGACAAAATATCATGGAAATGGTGCTTTGTGTGGTAGATATCCATTCTCTTTTGCCTTGTTTGTTTCTTCTTCAGATTTTTGATTTTTCTACCTTTTTCTTTCCACCCTACTTTTTCCTCCTGTTACCTGTTTGCTGCTATACTGCTATACTATTACTATTCAAGCCCTTCAGGGACTTTAGTTTTCCAGGTATTACTGCCTGTCAAGAGTGAAAGTTTTTTCCTTTTGTATGAGAAAAGTTGACCTAATACTCCTACACATCAGTTTCCATACAGTTTAATGGTGCTCTTAAAAATATTTTGTGACATTTTGAAAGCACTGTTGAATATAGAGGGAAATTGGGGACAAACAAACTCTAATTTATATAACTGGTTTTTAAATCATGTTTTTAAAAGATGACTTTGAACCTTTGAGAACTTACTTCAAAGAGTAAATGAAGCATATTTTTAAGATCTAGAATTCTTCTATTGTGTGAATGTTGTCAATGGATTCTTCCATATAGGTATGGAAATAACAAACTGTTTTGGTTAAAAGCAAGCAGCCTGTTTCACGTGGTGCACTTAAGTTTGTTTTCTCTTTGATTGCTTGAGCCATAATTTTCCTTCCCAGAGTATATTCCAGCATCAGTTAATTGAGCTTGGTGGCAGACTTCTCCTTTGGCTTCAGCAGTGTAAAATCAGTCTGCGCTGATTTGAAAGCCTTCCAAGTGCACGTGCGTGACACTGGAAACAGCCAAGTTAAAGCAGAACAACTACATAAATCTAGTGTAGGCACGAAAGCAAGTTTTCTTTTTGGCAGAGTTCCAGTGACGTTTGGTGTTTCATGCGTGTGCCAAAGAATTGATGAAAGTCTGCTCAATAACGGAATATACTTACTGTGGAGCTACATTGTTAACATGATTCAAAAGAACATATTAAGGTTTTTACTTTTGAAATGCTCTGGGGTTTCAGTTACAAGATGCTGTGTTGTCCCGTGGCACAAAATAATTTTTTAGGCACCATACTGCTTGAAACATGCTGTATGGTGGCCGTTGATCATGAACTTGCCGTAAGAGAATGTGATGTTTTTTCTGCTGCTCTTTTGGTGAGGGGAGAGAAAGACTAATTTATTTCAGTGCCTCACAATTTAAAGTTATTCAGATTTCTTCGTGACTACTAGTGATGCCTGATTGAGAAATTGTACTTAAATACAGTTGTGTTTGATACATGAGACAGACATGTGCTAGTTTATCTAATTTAAAGGCTAATTTATTGACTTCATAGCAGGAAAATAATAATGTTGTGAGCTTTTTTTTTTAAGTAGATCTTGAAGTAAGTGGAAGAGTTTCAGTTACTGAGTAATAAAGCTATGATTTAGTTATGAGTGTAGTTTAATGACTGCCAGTAAAATAAGCATTCTTTATTAAGTATTTCGTATGTGCTAGGCATGGTAGTTAAAAATCCTACAGCATTTATGGCGACTATCCTTACACTTCCTATAATATAAATTTCATGTCTCGCTGTCATGAATTGAAGTTATGCATGCCTCTTAGGAAGCCCTGTCAGCCTCCAAAAGTGATTTTATCAACAATAAAGTCCCAAATTGCAGAAGTATGCCATCATGTTAAGAATTGTTAAGTAACTTCGACACTACAGTAACTTCTGAGGCTTCTGAAATTGGGAGATTCTCTCAAGGTCTTGAGATGCTGTATTTTATTTTTGCAAACACATATTTAGTATTTATTTCTTGAAAACCCAGGCTTAGTAAAGTAAAATGGGGTGTGTGTGTGTGTGCGCGCATGCTATGTAGAGTATGTCTTCAAAATCAGAAATGTGTTCCACATAAAGCTGGCTGTTAGCCATGTTTCTGTGGGAGGCTTAGGCAAGTTACGGCAATTCAAACTGCAGCGTGGTGTTGCTGCAGTTCTGAAAGAAAGGGAGCAAAATTTGAGACGAGAGTAAGGAGCGTATGTAGGGCTACAGCGTAAAGTCCAGTGCAATCCCTTTCAGTAAGGGCACCGTGAACAGTTACTTGAACGGGTTCACCAGTGCTGTAGCATCAGGGCAGCACTTTGACACTGTGCTCCATTCCTCAGCTGTTGAGCGGATGAGAAAAGTGGAGGGTTTTTTGCTGTAGTTTTCATTTGGGTTTCCTCTGTAGTCAGCTGAAGAAGCGTTAGTAACACCGCTTTGCCAGGAGCTGGGTCTGACTGCCTTCCATTAGAGAAAGGGTTGAGCAACAGAGAGTGCTTTTGAAAAAAACACTTGATAGCTTTAGTTGTGAAGGAGAAAACAATTAAAACTGAGAATGAGTGAAATTATGCCACAGAGTAAGTACTAATGTGCAGTTTCTTCTTACCATCATCTTGCTGCAGATCATTATTTCCCTATCAGTATTGCTTGGTGTGGTGCTCACGCTTCTAGTCATATCAGTGCGGCACTCTAGCAGTTCCCCCTTAACTAGAAGATACGTCTTGAATTTATTTCTGTGTTTATTGACGGTGTTTTCGAGGATATGAAAAAGATATTTATGGGTAGGTTCTTTATCACAATGTAATCTTAAGCTGCTTCCAAATTTGAGAATAGCGTAATAAAATCTTTCATATATGTCTGTCTGTCTATGACTGGATAATTGTAATAACTTGTTTTTGTAGTGGATGATGCTGGTAAGATAGAACACGAAGGTTCTGCTGAAATTACCATGGAAGCAGAGTCAGAAAGTGGCTCTTGTAAAGTGGATGGCATTTGTCCAGAAGTCATCAAGGTCTATATATTCAAAGCAGATCCTGGAGAAGATGATTTAGGTAAAATACGCTCATTTTAGAATACTCCAACCTGACGTTTGAAATTTTGCATAATTGGAGACGGTGGTTTCTCGCAAGTCATCTGTAAAGAGCTGTGGGTGTAATGTTAAAGAGTTACAAACTTTCGGTTTTCTGTGGTTTACATACAATGTGAACAAAGCACATTTAAAATATTTTGCTCTGGTCTTCCTAATTAGGTGGCACAGTAGACATTGTGGAAAGTGAGCCGGAGAATGACCACGCAGTTGGATTACTCGATCAAAATAGCAGTATTCGTATTCCAAGGGAGAAAATGGTTTACATGACTGTAAATGATTCTCAGCATGAAGATGAAGACTTAAGTAAGTAGGTGGCTTTCATTTGGGAACAGGGATTTTAACTTTCAATGGTGCAGTGTTCCTATTAATGTTTTCTTGACTTCTTTTTCTCTTAGATGTTGCAGAAATAGCTGATGAGGTTTATATGGAAGTGATTGTAGGAGAGGAGGATGCAGCAGTGGCCCATGAACAGCAAATTGATGACAATGAAATTAAAACCTTCATGCCCATAGCTTGGGCAGCAGCTTATGGTAGGTAGTACTGAAAGAATTCTTCCTGGTGACACTGTCTATAGCAAAATGTTGGGGATTATTTCTGGAGAGTAGTGGAGTATGTGTGCTTTTGTCTTTGTTTTTAAAGCTTTAGTTTAAGAATGGTTTCCTGACATAATGAGCCTTAAAATTAAAAAGAGAAGAGAGAAGCTGTAAGGCAGGCTGCTTCTTATTCCTATTTTAACAGACATTTTCCTTCATATTTTCATGCTGTGGAAGCAGAAGTACCCAAGCTTTCAGTTGAAAATTTGTATCTCAAGTACATCTGTCTTTCACTGTTAGGACACAGTAAGAGCTGGCTTGGGAATAGAACTGAATATTTTTATTTTGGGGAAAAAAAAGCAGATGGGAATATGTAAGATTCAGTGTAACAGTGAAAAGCAACACTGACCTCTAGGTTGATTTAAGTGCTTTCTAGAAGGAACATACAAATATGTGATTTCACTAGTGGAAATAATTAATTGATGTGCAAAAAAAGAAGCTAGTGGGAGACATCTTAAAATTGTAGTAGAACCTTGAGAATATTTCCAGCATGCAGAACCATGTTTCTTCAGCGTCAGTATCTGAGCACCAACTGGTGCACAGATTTCCAAAACTTAAGTAAGCTGGTAGAGCAAAATCTCGTCTTAGAAATGTTTCTGTATTGCCCCATTCTTCTTCTAAATGTACTTTGAGTAAATGAAGAAGAAGAAATAGTGCAGCAGAGGACAAAACTTAGGTTATATGTCTGCGTGCTGTGGATTGTGGTGATGATGCCAGCAAACAAATGGCAGGGAAGTGCTGAGAATGTAATGGGGGCTGGAATCACAGGCATAAGTCAAGGGATGGCAAGATTTCAGGGAGCAATGTGTGTTAAAAGTTGCTTAGGAGATGGATGGTGGGGCACCCAGAGCCTTATCCTTTTGAGCACTGCTGAGTGGGAATTTAAAAGGAAATTAAGTGAATTCCAAACAACAGTTGTAGAGTGAACATTCGGTGATTGTGGAGAAGGATAAAATTGAGCAGAGTTTATTGAGAACAGAGAGTTGGAATTGAAAGGAGAATTTAAGAGTATGGGAAACAGTGCAGTCATTGCATTGTGAGCAGTAAGCAAGCTAACATGCATGGTGAGAGGTGGCGGGGAAGGGAGGAAATAATGAAGCACGAAGGCATGAAATTGGCAGAGGTTTGTCATCTGCACTTCTCAGAACTCTTCTCCACTCAAAGAGGGTTTAAGAGCTGGTAACAGTGGGATCTTAAAATGTAACTTTTGTTTTGTTGTTGAATTGTAGCAAAGCCCAGTCCCACTGTGCTTTACGTTCCAGAAAGTTTTTGCAATTCTATTCTAGTAATAGAAAATGTTTGGGCTCTGTTTTATATTATGCTCTAGAGGACTCTTCATGCACCTGTTGCAAACTGTACTTCCTACATGTAAGATGTGAAATGGGGTTTTGTTTTCAGTGTTTCTCACTTGTCACATTTGATGTTCAACACTTGAGCTAGGAACAGAATCTTCAGGGTCGGCACGTGTCTTTTCCTGGCTCTAAATCTTCTTACATTGATGATGAATATTAATTCTCTGCACTCTACAAAGGGAACAGTTATTGATCATCTTGCACTTTCTTCCACTTCGATCTTCTTATCTTGTTTCTGTGCTTTGCTTTCTGTTGCCTTCTATTGATTCAAGTAAATACTTAACCACAAAACTTATTAAAATTTACTTATGCCGTTAAATCACCAATGTTAAACTGATTGCCAATAAATACCTTTTGAAATATAGAGATATATTTATGTGTAATTTTCATGTTTGTTTTACATCCAGTGATACCATTTGTGTATTAAACACGAAGCTCTGTGAGGCAGATTGTTTCCTTCTTTCTGTTATACAATACTGAGCATGCTCTTTGTTCCCAGTAGAAAGAATTTGTAAGTGTTAAAGCATCAGGTGTGCAAATAGTAAGTAGTGTACTTCTTGTGCAAGTTTATGGGCTGTTCAGAACAATTCTTTGATCGCAGTTCCAGTTCTGAAACTTGGTGTGTGAGAAACTTCAGTCAGGTGAATTCAGATCTCCAGAAGTGAATGGGAGCTCACACATGAATGTATTTCAGGAGTGCGAAGAAAATCAGGCACAGTAAATATTGTGACATGCTGTTGTTTACTGATATTAAACATTTGGGGCATAATTAGCAATCAAAGAAATGCAAAAAATACTGCATTCAAAGGAGAACTCTTTGTGAAATGGAAAACCATTAATTCCTGTAAATTGTGTACTCCTGTAAAATCAGTTTAACAAAGCCAGTGCTTCCAGGTCCATAATGGCAAACACAATTTGTAAGTTACATACAGAGAAGTTTTGCAGCTCCTCCTGTACATTGTTACAGTTCAATTAAATGTCCAGATAATAGTTTATAATTTGTTTTATTGTCGTTGTAGAGTTTGTCGCTCAAATAATCTTTAGAGTGATGATGGTAGGTAACTTTTTAACTTATCTCGTTAGGTAATAATAATGATGGCATTGAGAGTCGGAATGGCACTGCAAGTGCTCTTTTGCACATAGATGAGTCAGCTGGACTTGGGAGACTGGCTAAGCAAAAACCAAAGAAAAAAAGGAGACCTGAGTCTAGGCAGTATCAAACAGGTGAGTAGCTGGTGGCTGGCTGTACTCTCATTCCTCTAGGCATTAGCCATAAACAGATGTATGTCGCTAATAGCACGTGCAGTGTCTTGTAAAAGCCAGGATTATTTTGGGAATTACTTTGTTGACAACACTTGTACATCATAAATGAGCGCATATTTTATTTTGAAGTTTTTAAATACATAGTTGGTTTGGCTTGTGGGGGGTGTTTTAAAGGAAACCATCTCTGACCTAGAAAAAAATCAGTATCGTAGCGAGCAGTTAAAAACCTGCATACTTAACTTGCCACACCAATTTTCATGTGTAATGTAACTTTTTTAAACATGATGTTAGAGAAACAGTGTTCTATAATAGTACTTTTTAAAAACCGTTTTTGTCCTTCCTGAAAATACATAGAAGAACACATTTGATTATATCAGCTCAATAAGTAACTGGAAAATCTGAACACTGTATGTTACAGTAGGTAGTGTAACTTCGATACCCTTTTCTCTTTTAATTGTGAAATAAATTGCCTTGATGTTCACACCAGTGTTCTTACTTGCATCTGTAAGAACAGATGCGCTGTTTTGGCATTATTTGTTTTCTGCTTTTACTGTGTTACAGTCTGAAGGATTTATTTGGTCTGATAAAGTTGAAAAAGCACATGACTGTTTTTTGCAGTAGCCTAGCCTTAAATTATATTTAAAGTTTCTTTCTAAGTTGTGAGTTAACTGTAGGAGTTCTGTTTTGTCTAGCACTGAATTAGTAAACCAGACAAATTTTAATCTTTAAGTTTGCTTTTTCTATTTTCAGCTACCTAGTCAATTCTCCTAAAATATTTTTGGAAGAGAGCTTTTTAGCACGCCTAGGCAAATTCAGGGTAAACAAGTCAGGCTGATGGATGAATGCAAATAAGTTCCAAAGCTTTGAGGTTTCTGTATGTGAAATGTGTTCTCACTGTCTCCTGCTTGATACCTCTTCAGATTGTAACTGTGACAGATGGCAGAAGAAGGAGGTGTTAGTCTGGGAACATATGAATTGTAGTCAGCAGTAGGTGATTAAACTGCAAGATTAAACTATCTGCAGAGTCATGGAAGGCCAAGGAAGATCATGTGCTGCGCTTACTGTGTAATACTCAGTTTATCAAGTTGGCTGCGGTTCTTTGCACCAGCATCGGTTTCTGTGTGCGTTTCATGTGTGAACTCGGTCAGAATTCTTCAAAGTAGAATGACTTGAGGTGAAGAACACCTGGGTGATGCTTTGGTTGTCTCCATTAAAAACCAGTATGTCCCTTCTCCTGATAAAAATAATAAAGAATTGAAGTAGTAATTCCTTCAATTTCTTCTACCTAACCCAGTAACAAACTTGTTCATCATATAGTAAAGTGTACATGCCTGACTCTGATCTTACCTAACAATTCAGCTTATTGTTAAGGTTGAAATATGGCGTTTATTGAAGTGTAATGCTGTTTTATATTATTGATGAAGGGTTTTTTGCTGTTTTTCAGCAATAATCATTGGCCCTGATGGTCATCCATTGACAGTCTACCCCTGCATGATTTGTGGAAAGAAATTTAAATCTAGAGGTTTCTTGAAAAGGCACATGAAAAACCACCCGGAGCACCTTCTAACTAAGAAGAAATACAGATGCACAGACTGTGATTACACTACGAATAAAAAAATAAGTTTACATAACCACTTGGAGAGTCATAAGCTGACCAACAAAACAGAAAAGCTTATTGAGTGCGATGAGTGTGGGAAAAGCTTCTCCCATGCAGGAACTTTATTTACTCACAAGATGGTGCACAGGGACAAAGGAGTTAATAAAATGCACAAGTGCAAATTCTGCGATTACGAGACAGCAGAACAAGGATTACTGAGTCATCACCTTTTAGCTGTCCACAGCAAGAACTTTCCTCACATTTGCGTGGAGTGTGGCAAAGGATTTCGCCATCCCTCAGAGCTCAAGAAGCACATGCGAATCCACACTGGTGAAAAACCCTACCAGTGCCAATATTGCGAGTACCGATCTGCCGACTCTTCTAACTTGAAAACTCATGTAAAGACTAAACACAGTAAGGAAACGCCGTTGAAGTGCGATATTTGTTTCCAGACTTTTTCAGATACCAAAGAGCTGCAGCAGCATACGCTTATGCATCAAGAAAGTAAAACACATCAGTGTTTGCATTGTGACCATAAGAGCTCAAACTCGAGTGATCTGAAACGACACATAATTTCAGTCCACACGAAAGACTATCCTCATAAGTGTGATATGTGTGATAAAGGCTTTCACAGGCCTTCGGAACTGAAAAAACACGTGGCGGCTCACAAGGGTAAAAAATTGCACCAGTGCAGACATTGTGACTTTAAGATTGCGGATCCGTTCATTCTGAGCCGCCACATACTCTCAGTTCACACAAAGGATCTTCCATTCAGGTGCAAGAGATGTAGAAAGGGCTTTAGGCAACAAAACGAGCTGAAAAAACACATGAAAACACACAGTGGCAGGAAAGTTTATCAATGCGAGTACTGTGAGTATAGCACTACAGACGCCTCAGGCTTCAAACGGCATGTTATTTCCATTCATACAAAAGACTACCCTCACCGTTGCGAGTATTGCAAGAAAGGTTTCCGAAGGCCTTCAGAGAAGAACCAGCACATTATGCGGCATCATAAAGATGTTGGGCTGCCTTAAAGTCTCTTTCTCGGACTTACGGCTGGAATTGTAAAGGAATTTTGCCTTTCAGGCAGTTAGCTTATTTTCAAGCCAATCACTTGCGATCACACACACAAAAAAAAAAACCAACAAAAAAACATACTGTGCATTTGATTTGTTGCTGTATAAAAATAGGATTATTGCTTCTAGTTGACTTTTATACCTTTTGTTCAATAGCGTGTTCTGAATTCTATTCAGTTTGTTTAATAAATGAAGAAAAGATGGCAACAATAAAGTTGCTTTTAATAAAGTAAACCCTGTCTCTTACTGAATTTTTCAACCGTAATAGTTTATTTAAGTATATTTATCTTACTGACCTCGTTGATACTCAGAGTGTCCATGTTAATGCAGTTTTGTTGTGAATTTTAAAAATATGAAATTTCTCTTGATAAAATTGTCAGAGGTGTGTATAAAATGGGGAATTGTGATGCTGAAGATAAAAGTCACTAGAGCCCACCTGATTGTCTTGTTTTGACTATACAGACTTTGCGGCAGGCTAACTGTTTTCCATTTGAGGAGTTCCACATCTAACTTTTAGTGCAGAAAACTATTCTGCGTTTTAATTCAGGTTTCAGAGAAAAAAAAAATTTAAAAGTGGTTTGGGGCATTGTTATCTTTCTTTGGTGAATTTAAAAGTATGCTGAAATATTATGTTTATTGTTCTGTGCTTCTTTGTCGTTGAAAGATTTTGCGTGTTACAAATGAGTTGGGTTTTTTTCAATTTACTGCCGTCTTGATGTTGGAAACTTAAAACACTGTTGCTTCATTTGCAGAGTTAATAGGTCGCAACCGTCTGTACGTGCTGGTAAACGTACCTCACACTTTAACGCTTTTATGTATATCAGCATTTCTTCGAAAGAACAGTTTGTGGTTCAAGTCGCATTTTTATTGTCAGTTGTTTTAGAACAAAATTTCAGACCAAGAGGTGCCTCGATTTTGAAAACGAGATATTTACAGTGAGAGCTTTAGAGGGGGGTGGAGCGGAGCCGATGCGTTCGTAAGGAGTAGAGGTGTTTTAATGCAGAATCCTTAATAAGAAAAGTAACTTAGGATAGTAACAGAACTATTTCTAAATTGAATGTTTTTTCCTGAGCCATTAGCAGCTGTGTTAAGCTGCTTTTTATTAATTAGTACAGTATCCAGAATTAACCCAGTTCTTTTAATCTGTTTATAAACAGCTGGGAGGACATTACAATTATTATATGCAATTTTGCCACCTGAAGACTATTACAAAACAGCGCCATATATCATTTGCTAATAGCAGCATAAACGTACCAAGCACGAAGTCATGTACCTTAACAACAACTGTCGAGCAAAAAACCCAAACCATTTAATTACATGCCAGATTTTAGGATCCGGCCCCTGCTCCCCTTGCTCAAATTCCTGCCAAAGCCACTGGTTGGCGATGGATTGCAGAATTTGGACCCAGCTGCCTGCCAGCTTAGGATAGATCTGTGACCAACAAATTTACTAATGGCAAAGGTTCAGAGCCTGGCCCTGTGTTGACTCCTGTTTCTAGGCAGGTGAACTTCCTATTGAAATCCAACAGGAATTTCAGTGATGATTTCAGGCTTGGGGTGATAAAGGGACAAAGGTTTCCTTTCAGATGTGCATCTTCTAAACCTTTTTTTATACTTGGTTTTGTTACCGAGCCCTGTTCCTACCTCTCAGTCCTTCTGTTTCACTGTAAGCCGAAGCACTTGTGTTTAATTTGCAGTTCAGGAGAGTCGAATGCCATGTCCCTACCTTTATTGTATGTTTTTTTTTTTTCTTTTGATGCCTGCTTGACAGTGCCCCCAGACTTGTCCAATGTGCTCTTGTATAATACTGCTACTAAGGGGCTTTAGCGTGTAATACCTAGATGTGCTGCACTGTGCCTTCGTTGAAATCCCCTGTGAAGTCGAGTGGATTTCCTGCGTGGCTGTAGCCATCGTGTCTGTTGCCTACTCATTTGCCAAATCAGATGCAGTAAAACCCAGTACAGATTGTCCATTTGTGTCTTGCTGAGTACCCTCCTGTGACTTTTTTTTTCCCCCCCTTCTATCATTCAAGTGTTTTCTAACTGGAAACCTGAAAAGTGTACAAAATCTGCATAAATTCCCATAGCATTGCTGAGGATTTTAGCCATTTCGAACTTTATTTTTTTAAATAAGCTGAAAGACAAAGAACACAATTTTACACATTTTCTTTCTCTTACGTAGCCTGGAATCATACACACTTTTTTTTTTAAAGCACAATGTTGAAACTTTTTTTTTTATTAATTAAGGGTTTGGTCAAGTGGATTTTGTAAAATGTATTTGTCTGTATAAAGAGAAAATGAAATTATAGTTATTGTTAATGTACTGACATTAGTTACAGGTTAGTTTTAATTCTTAAATAATTTGCTTAGCAAATGCTATAAAATGGATGTTTCAGTTTAATGTTTAAAAAAGGTACAGATTTTTACAAGGACATAATATAAATTATTGTTCTGTAGAAAATACCCTGTTAAATATTGTATACGTCCTTCCCTCTGTACACTTTGTAAAAAATACAAAAGAAAAAAACAAAATACATAGAATCATATAGGGATGTGTGACATTATTGTAATTGTGTACTTGATAATAACGTGAAAAAATAAAATTCAAAATATTTTCCTGTTAATGAACGTTTAGTCTGTTTGATGCCAGTACTGAGATCAAGCGTTATCGGCAACTCTGCTGCACTTCAGCTTAGTTTTCCGGTCCCCGTTATTCAGCTCATTTTGCGTTGTACCGGAGTGCGGGTGCCTCAGTCCCTCATTTGGTTGAAATGTGCCTTCACGAGAAAGTCTGCAAAAGCGAAAGGCAGGGATGGCAGGTCTTTGAAATCCGTTTTTATGCCTGGTTTTGTATGAGAGGATTCACGTCTGTTAAACTTCGTATAATGCCTTCGGGTTTTTCTGCAAGGTGGTTACCTACCAAGTGCTGCTACGCTGTCCCGAAAAACCCGCACCAAACCTCCAGTCAGATGAGGTGTACAGCTGTCGTTGAAAATCAATTAATAAAAGGTGTTTCCCGGTGCCTCTTCTTTTAGCGGGTGAGCCCCCGTGGGTGCCACTGTTGCCCTTGGGGCTGGCAGGGGCCCGGCTCCCTTCCCCTCCCGCTGTGTTGGGGAGTGCGGTGTAGCTGGGGCAGGGAGATGCCTGGGCTGGGTCTCTGCCCATCCTCACCCCCCACCCCCTGGCAGGGCTCTCCCTGGCCAGTGGTGGGATGGAGAGGGCCCACGGCTGGCGTTCCCTCTGCTCAGGAACTCTTCAGCCCAGTTAAATTAAACTGCACACGTGGGAACTATTTTGGTAGTCACTCATCCGGCACGGGTCATCCCGCTTTGAAGGTGCGTTGTGACCTAATGTCAACCCATTGCCCCCAGTCACCTCGTGACAGAAGTGCTGTTGGTTATCTCTGTCCTGAGAAGGGAGGAGGTGAAACATGGAGGTGGTGTGTCTGCTGGCCCAGACACCTTCAGAGTGTTTAGTGCCAGTAGTTTACTCTGCTGGATACCTTTAGGAAATGCTGACTCGTTCACTCCTCATCTCGCTTCATCCTGCAGCCAGACTGATGTTCGGCAACTCTTCGTAGTATGAAGTTGTCACGCCAAGTTGCCAGTGATCTGCTTTTAATTTTATTTGTTTTCTTGTTTTCTCCATATACCTGATGTTCCTCAACTGCTGGTCATGAAACTGTACGTTGAGTACCAGAGACGTTCAGGGCACTGGAAAATAAATACACCCCTTTCTGGCTGTTGTGAGGAAGAGCTAGGTTCTTCTAGCTCCTGCAGACTAGCAAATCCCACCCTCCCCTTGGACCTACCCCCCTTCCTCTTCCATTTCCTTAGCTGTGAAAGCCTCACTGCTTTGCTGCCAGGCTCTGAAGAAGGCTCCCCTGCGTGCCCGGGGCCCTTCAGCCCGTGTGGGTGATGTCCCTCTCGCTGGGACCCGGCAGCAAAGGCACCCAGAGCCTGGATGCCAACCTCAGAGTTCTTTGACAGCCGTATTTGCGAGCCAAGAGGCTGTATCGCTAATTAGGAAAAGAACAGCTCACTGCGGTTTGCTGGCTTACTGAAGGTAGTAATTAAAATTAAATACTATATCATTAATAGAAAACACAATTAATATGTTAACAATTATGACAAGTAGAAAACTAACCGAGGAGTGGCTGACTGGAACCAAAAAAGCAGGTCAGCGGAGTGGTCAGGAGCAAAGAAGTAGTTGTCAATATACAGAAAAGGCAGGCACGCCAAAAACCTTTTATTAGGTGGAGAAGCTTGAAGGGAGGGTCAGTTTGGTTTCCTTGAAATGCTAACATAGAAAAGGCAAGCATTTCAATATATATTTTTTTTGTATTTTCTAAAGGCAGCAGAAGTATTAAAGCAGGCTGGGGATGTTTTTTTCCAGACCTGTGGCAATCAAGAATGCTATTTCTGCAGGCCATGAGCACTTCAAAAACTGCAGGCACTGGTGGTTCAGAGGCCATGTAGCATACAGACTTTTGTCATATTTACTGGCATCCCACAGAAACTCCACAAATCTGGAAAAATATTACGGTTATATTGAAGGCAAAACTCACAGAGTTATCTCGGCACGAGCCCAGGTAAAATATCAGGATAAAGAACTAGAATCATAGAATCTTAAGGTTGGAAGAGACCTCCAAGGTCACCAAGTCCACCCGTCCATCTAACACCACCATGCCTACTGAACCATGTCTTGAAGTGCCACCTCTACACGTTTTTTTAACACCTCCAGGGATGGTGACTCCACCACTTTCCTAGGCAGCCTGTTCCAGTGCTTTACCACTCTTTCAGTAAAGAAGGGTTTCCTAATATCCGACCTAAACCTCCCCTGCCACAACTTGAGGCCATTTCCTCTCGTCCTATCACTAGTTACCTGGGAGAAGAGACCAACACCCACCTCCCTACAACCTCCTTTCAGGAAGTTGTAAAGAGCAATGAGGTCTCCCCTCAGCCTCCTCTTCTCCAGGCTAAACAACCCCAGTTCCCTCAGCTGCTCCTCATAAGACTTGTGCTCCAGACCCTTCACCAGCTCCGTTGCCCTTCTCTCGATGCGCTCCAGCAGCTCAGCGTCCTTCTTGTAGTGAAGGGCCCAAAACTAAACAAAGTATTTGAGACGCAGCCTCACCAGTGCTGAGTACAGGGGGACGATCACTCTCCTACTCCTGCTGGCCATGCTACTCCTGACACAAGCCAGGATGCTGTTGGCCTTCTTGTCCATCTGGGCACACTGCTGGCTCACGTTCAGATGGCTGTCTACTGCCATTAGGACCAGGTAGAGAATCTGACGGGAACAGAAGAAGGGGTGATCACAACAAAGGCCTCCTGTGGTACAGATACAGGGCATGTGCATGCCCGAGCTTTGAAGAAGCTTGGCAGGGCAGAGCCCGTAAGCTGCGCTGTCCCTGCTGTGAAAGCACAGCGCTCCCAGCAACCTGAGCCCCACGTGCCACCACGCCTGCTCGCCCCTGCTCTGTCTCTGACCTTATTTTCCGCTGCGGTTTCAGTGTTGACTGAGGTGGACTTCAGCCAGCTCCACCGTAGAGCTGAGGGTGAGGTGTCATGAGCTTCAGGACAGGTGACCCCCATTGCAATGCATCTCTGCTTGTCCCTTGTTTGGGAGGATACCTGTCCGTCCCACTGCCCCAAGATGCCAATGCCCCCGTGCTGGCCGGGGGCTGAAGTGCCTGACTGAGCATCCTGAAGTCTCTTTTGAGGAGCCGAGTGCTTGGAATTAGGTTTGTGATTGAAAAACCTACGCTCCATACTGAAAGCCCAAAATGGGCCACCAGAGAGCACAGGCACTGATAAGGACATTTCCAACAGGGGCTCCAGAGTTCCTCATGCCTTAGGAAACAGAAAGCCACACTAAGTGCTCACTCTGAAATTTTTAAACCAAAGTCTACCACATTGGCTAGAAGCTTAGAGGACAACCTACAAGTACAGTGGCACGAGTCCAGAAGTCCTGCCTCATCCTGCTTAGACTTCTTGGTCTCAGTTCGGTTGCTCGCATCTAAGCACCAAAAGCCACCTGTGATTGTCTTGGGATTGCCAGGGGCTACACAGGCCCTCGGGTGGACCCACACCCGGGTGGTGGGGTGCCCAGAGCACCTCCCATGGCACTTGGAGCCCGTGGAGGAGTAGCGACATCCTGCAGGGAGATTTCCTACTTGCATCCAACAGACAAGATGACTCCTTTGAAACAAATACAGATGGAAAAGACACTTTTGTGACATGCAAAAAAAAAAGGAGCTATCACGGACTTGATTTTCTCTTGTATTAGCATGAATCAAAAGTTTTGTTAAGGCTGATACTGTAAAGGTAGCTTTAAGAAGTCTGGGACAAGTTTTGTCTGACACAGCCCAGGAAAACAAGGAATGCCAGGATCGTATCCATTTGAAAGGATGAATCATAACTAACAAGCGCTTACAGGTACGGGAGCTGGGACGTTTCAGCACGTCAAATGACTGGCAGAAGCAGAGAGCGCTAAGAATAAAGAAGTACTTGAAACTGAGAAAATTAATAAATACGTATTTACTATATTTTGAATGTAATTATGATATCATTAATACCATCTTGCCTATCTATCATGGAACTACTAAGAGAGTACTTCATTCTCCTTATTTGTTAGGCTCTTGATGCAGAAGTTTTGCTGGGACGCCTCTGCCGGGGAGCAGCGCGAATTCCTTGTGGGTGGTCGGAGCAATGCTGACACTTGACCAGACCCAGGGAGCTCCTTTGCAGCTGTTCCCAAAGCTGTCACCTCACTGGCCAGTTGATCAGTATCACAATAAAACTAGCAAGGATGCAGGAAAAAGAAAAAAAAAACCAAACCCGTAACTCTATATTGCCATCCACAGACCTTTCTATGGTACAACATGCATCTTGCAAAAAGACACCAGCAAGCCGAGGTGGCAATACCACCTCACGGTAGCTGCAGAGCAAGGGGAGCCACCCACATCTGTCTTCTTTGTAGAGCAGTTCTGGAGCTCAGGGCTGCCATCGCAAATTCAGATGCTTCAGATGTGCAGGCATAGAGCCTGGGAAGCGTCGGGAGAAGCTGGCCACTCCCGAAAGACTCGGAGCACAGAGGAAAGCCTGCACTCCAAGCGCCCCGTGCTGGGATTTCTGTGCAAGACTAAAGGGAACCACCAAAGGAGGGCAGGATCAGCTCCTTCCCACGACAGGAGGGACGAGGGAGCTGTACCCCTGAGGCCAGGTAGCTCTTACCTGCAAACGCGGACCAAAACCTGCCCCGTAATGTGGGCGTGAAGCGCCCGCTCTGGTGCAGCTGGCAAGCAGGATCCCTGTTTGGCCGCCTTCCCGGGAGTCTAACTTGCTTGTGCTGGGTCCTGGAGCCTCCTGAGTGAGGGCTGTGTGCGGGGAAGGAGCTAAGCCCTTCTCCTCCTCCGGCTCCGTCTGGAGGGAGGGACTGCTGCTGTGCTTGGCAAGAGTGGCTGAGCAGCAACTCCTTTTCTTGCAACATGCCACTTGTGGTTGAGAGCTTTTGAAATGAGCTGCAGACAGGCTAAATGCAACACAAGCACCCCCTTGGCCACTTACGGGGTGCAGTTGCAGAAAGGACTGGCCAAAAAGAGATTTCCTTCCTGCTGCAGGGAGACAAGGAGGCTAGGAATGGACCCCAGCAATTAGGCACTGATTGCTTCACATACCCAGCAAAGAGAAACCCCCTGCACTTGAAAGAACATCTCCAGCTCCTCAGGGATGGGAAGGACTTAATTTACCATCTCTGTTCAAATAAATACAAGTAGGAGAAGGTAGGAGATGTCCCTCAAAACATACACTGGCCTGTGAAACATGTTTGCAGGGTAAAAATATTTGGCAGGTGATGTCTGCTCTGTGTGTCATGGGCCTTGTTTAAAAGAATCATAGAATGGTTAGAGTTGGAAGGGACCTTCAAAGGCCATCTAGTCCAACCCCCCTGCAAGGAGCAGGGACATCCCTGACTAGATCAGGTTGCTCAGAGCCCTGTCCAACCTGGCCTTAACTGGATCATGACTCTGAAACTTGAAAGCAATTCCAGATTACAGAGGAGCTTCTTGGAGTTGAGCTTCAAATGCCTAAAAATAGCATTTTTTTCTTCCTTCTGTTTATTTTTTTTTTCCCAAAGAACATAAAAACAGCGGTAATGCACATGGCAGGTAGCATGCAACTAGTCACAAAGGCTCTGCCTACATTAACTAGCAGGCTGGATTGCTAGAAGAGGACCTGCAGAGGAAAAGGTCAAGGCTGAGGGCATTCTGTACTCACCTCAGTGGGTTTTGTACAGTTTGGATGCCCAGGGTGGCTCCTGGACTGCAGGTTAGCCATTCTTGCGCAGGCCACAGCTCACATGCAGCAAGATCACCCCTGCAGGGATGAGGACACCCTTTTAACGCCTGAGCTACACAGTGCACCCTGTGCTGGCAATCCCTAACCAAGCTCCTTGCTTCCCTGCCTGTGAATTTTGCTTCCCCATCATAGGATTAAGTAAATTCTTGCATCCAAAGCCTTATCAGACCTGTCAGTGCTTAGCTTGTTAGCACTAAGAGGCTTGTGAGCCTTAAATCAGTGATCCCATTAGTGGGACTAGTGGTAGGAAACTCTAGGAGTTCTGTTCCCTCTTGGGACTGTCCAGTCCAAGGGGTAGACTGAAATCGTCGGGAGCTGTTTTCTTTGGGTTTCAGTTGCCCTGGCCAAAATCAAGTTAAACCATAGAATCATAGAGCAACAGAATAGAATCATAGAATAGTTTGGGTTGGCAGGGACTTTTAAAGGTCATCTAGTCCAACCCCCCTGCAAGGAGCAGGACATCTCCAAACAGATCAGGTTGCTCAGAGCCCCGTCCAACCTGGCCTGGAATGTTTCCAGGGATGGGGCATCCACCACCTCCCTGGGCAACCTGTTCCAGTGTTCTACAACTCACACTGTGAAAAATTTTTCCTAATGGCTAATCTGAATCTGCCTCCCTCTATTTTAGAGCCATTACCCCTACTCCTGTCACAACAGGCCCTGCTAAAGAGTTTCTCCCCATCTTTCTTGTAGGCCCCCTTGAGGTACTGGAAGGCCGCTATCAGGTCTCTCTGGAGCCTCCTCTTCTCCAGGCTGAACAGCCCCAACTCTCTCAGCCTGTCCTCATAGGAGAGGTGCTCCAGCCCTCTGATCATCCTTGTGGCCTCCTCTGGACCTTCTCCAACAGGTCCGTGTCCTTCTTATTTGGGGGCTCAGAGCTGAACACAGCACTCCAGGTGGGGCCTCACCAGGGCAGAGCAGAGGGGCAGAATCGCCTCCCTTGACCTGCTGGCCACACTGTTTCTGATGCAGCCCAGGATGGCTGTCCCCCAGCCCACCCTCTCCCCAGGGCAGCCGTAGGTCGCCATCCCCACCTCCCCCGCCCGTCACCTCAGCTCCCGGCCAGGCGGTGGCCGCCGTGCCCCGGGCCGGGCCGGGCTGCCCCGGGGCGGGCAGGCCCCTGTCGGTAGGTGGCGATGCCGGACAAGGCCGCGGCACCCGCCCTCTCGCCGTGGGCCGCTGGCAGGAAGCTTCTCCGAAACTCAGGAGCCCCCTCCCCGCCCCAAGCCCTTCGTCCTCTCCCACCAGTGCCCTTCACCGGCCCCTCTCGCACCCATGGGGGACAGGGAGGACGCCGGAGAGGCCAGGACGCCATCCCGCGGGACAGCGGGCTCACACCGGTGCCTCTGATTCACTAGACAGGGGTGTCGGGATGCAAAGCGAGGACGGAATTATTCTTTGTCCCCATCATACGTCCGTCACATCGTTGCTACAGCAAGTACCAGAGGAATTAACGATTCGCCACTTAATTTCCTCTTCCTCTACTCCCTCCGCCTTGCTTTCGCTTTAATAAACTGGTCTGGAGCCAACTGCAGCATCAGGTTAGTAATGACTTTAAGCACCATTTATGCTGCCATCATGGCAATTTAAATTGTCGCTTTCTATTAAAGGTTTAACTCCAGATGGTTTTAGCTGAAAGTGTCGGCACTGACAGTGCAATTAACCAACGAAACTCTTTTCTTGGCATGTCAGCGCAAACGCATTTTGAATAAGGGTTCAGAAGTACCTCGCTAATTTAAACTACAGTATAGCTTTCTAGTGAAGAATAATACCTGATGCCGGGATTTTTTTCCATGCTGCACGACAGTTTTCCTTGTCATTGCAAGACATTTAAAGGAGTGATGTGCTAAAGGAGTCCAACAACCTCTGAAAACCTCATCTCTCCATGATAAACACAGGCAGCGCTGCACAAGCAAAAGGCGTCATTCCTCAGCAGACATCCATGAAAATATATTCATCATGTTCCTAAAGGACCCTGATTTACAGTCTTGCTGTACAAACATCTGTTTGTAAGAACAAATCGCTTTACTGGGCACCCATCTGATTCTTTGTCTCTAGCTATACTGGTCACCTTTCAGAAATGTACTATGTATGGCACACTTTGCATGTCTCACGTTCCTTTTATCTGTAGTTCTTAAGTAATTTATAAACCATATTGTTCTGCCGAAGAGACGCCATCTGTGTTGTAGCTCACCTGTAAAATTCTCATCCAGTTCCTCAACTGGCTGCAAAAAACCCAGCACTTTTTTGCAAGCTCTGTGCAGCGGCTGCAGTGCCCATGCCAGGCACACCATCCAACTCCTCCTTCCCCACCTGCTCTGCCTCAGCATCACCTTCCCTCTAGGTCTGGCCCTTTCCTTCTGTGCTGGGCACAGGGTGGTCCTCCTTCAGCAAACACCTCTGGGCTCCGGATCTTCAGCTCTACCCTGCACGGTATGCTGTTTATCTTTTGGTATCAAATAAAAATCCTTTTGCTGCAAGAGGGAAGAATGTGCTGCTGTTCATGTGTAAAAAGCATTTAACATCCTAACTAAACTATCTAGCATGAATCACAGCATCGCAAAGGTATGTTTGCTCAACTTGAGTTGATTTTTCTTATTCCTACGTAAGAGGCAGCCAGAGAGCACGGCCTTTTTAGTTTTTTAAAAGAGTTACTGGATACTAGACAGAATAATACAACTGCAATCTCCAGTGTCTGTGCCTTACGTAAGAAGTTGAAAAAAAGCTTGAACAGCTTTAATGGTTTGTATTTTATTTTAATGGCTTTAAAGCTTCTCCAGTACCTGAGAGTGTCCCTTACGTTATGACCACGGTGGTTTCTCCAAAGTGTATTACATTGGTTGGAAATAAACGAGTCATAACATTCAAGTTGCCCCCGTCCCATTCTCAGCTGCCACAGTTATTTCTCTGAAGGACAGTCTTGAGACAAGTAACTGTATGGTGATTATGGATATGATTTTTATGTCTACACCATTACATTTCTAGCTACAGAGCGCTCCATATTTTACCACTTCGCTGCAAACTAAAAATGCAGCAAAAGAGATTGATTTATGGATGACCCTTGCAAAAATAATATGCAAGGGAATAAGATCAAAAGTAATTTTCTTTAAAGAATTATGAATATCATTCTGCTTCATTTCTTTTTAAGAAAGGCAGAACAAGAAGAAAAATACACTGGTATTCTGAGGAGAAATTAAATAAAGGTATTGCATCAGAGGTACATGTGGTTAGGACTTTTTACTTAATAATTTTGTCATCATAAAAGTGGGATATTTGATAAAATGAATTTTTTTTTTTGTGAGAACAACCCCATTTTCCTATTTCAGTGGAGCTCTTGCTTTGTGCAAATCCTGTACACTGCCTTTCGCCAACAGTTGTCTTCTAGCTAGTTTTTCTGTCTTCAGTCTTACTTTTAAAGACCTCCATTTTCCAAAGCTTAAAAAAAACCTTTCACTTTTTCAAATATCAAAACATTTTTATGAGGCAGAAGTAATCATTTACTGTCTAGGTCTAATTTTGGATTAGAAAAGAAAGAGATCTGGGAAATGTGATCAGACATAAGCATTCTTCAAGGACAGATAATACATGTGGGATGGCTCTGTGAATGTGAAATGCCAACATGCTCAAATATTAGTCAAAGCAGGTGAGGGAAAATGAAAGAAATTTGAAAAAAAATAAGCTGCTCTCTTCATTCCGCAAATATCCACATGGGGCTGAAACTCGGAGGCCGAGTGTGATAGTACTGTATGGTAAAGCAGGGCACTGCCTTTGGTAGCACCTCAGTAGCACCAGGCATTATCCTTCCCTGGGGAGCACGGCTTCATCCAAGCCCTGGGCAGGTTGAAAGGTGCTCTCGTTTTCACAGACACAGTAGTAAACAAGAAAACTGGACCCAGGTTTCCCAAGGAGATCTCCAAGTGACAAGTTTTGTGTAGCTATGTCTTGGGCTTCGCTGTGGTTAGGTGAAGTGAGTGCCTCCTCTCTCCATGTTTCTGCTCCCCAGAGGAGCCCCCAGGGCCTGTCCATCAGTGGAAAGTGAGGGCCCTGGTGCTGGGCCCTTGGAGCCCAATGTTGGAAGCTAGGAGAGGAATGAGAGGAGAAGAAGGAGCTTCCTGGCAATTAGCATGTGCATGCCTGGATGTGAACAAGCCAGGAATGGCAGGGTGACAAATTCCCTGGCTCCATCCCTCTCCACCCCATTCCTGCTGCCAGTGGATAATGATCAACATGATGATGATAGATCACCATGACAGATGACTGATCACCGGGATGATGATGGATCATGACAGATGATGATCACTGTGATGAGGGTGATGATCACCAGAATGGACGTCCTCTGTTGGAGGCAGTCTAGCCTTGCCTGCATGCAGGTGGAGGCCGCCATGTTGTAAGGTCTGGGCATGGAAGTGTCCCTGTGCAGCCTCTGCCATGGCAGAAATGTACCTATGGCATGGCCTTGACCTCCTGGTGTCCTGTCTTCTTCAGTGGTGAAGAGCTGGTAGAGCCCTGCAGCCTGGCCATGGGCTTAAGGCCATCCATAACTCCATCCTAGCTCAGCCAGGTTCATCTGGACGGGCTTCTCCTTCACCCCGATTTAATCCCACTGGGGTAGGCAAAGGTTCACGTCTCACTGGCAAGGAGCTCGCTCTGGTTTTAGGCCTCTCCTCCCTTTAAGGAACATCTTTCATTTTGGGACTTTACCCAGGTTACACAACCCATAGGAAATATTTGTTCATGGGCTCTTAATGCAGTGAAATAACACTGCCAAAGAAGTAGCTAGACAGGATTGTACAACTAATGGTTTTACAACGATTTTGTTAGAACAACCCTGACTGCAGGGAGTGGTTCTGCCCTGAAATACCCAAGGAACCTGCCAAAATGAAACCAAGTCAATAGTTGCAGATAGGCAATCCAAAGGCGCCTCTTTTTCCTGCCTAGTTCTTCTGCCAGCGCTTGGCTGGGAGGACGGAGGGCCGCATTTAAATGGGGTCATTTGGCTCCATTCCTCCACTTCTCATCCTCCATGAGAAAATGACACCTAACCATCCTTGTGCTCAGGGAGTTCTTCTTTCACAACTCATTCTCAGACACAAATCAATTTCCTTCACAACATCATTGTAGCTGAGGATAAAAAAAAAACATTTGCAAGGTCAACATAAAGGACAACATAAGTTATCTAAGTTTATCTATGCTTTTTTACCCTCTGCTGTCCTCTGGGGGGCCAATTGTCACCTTGCCCTCCAGAGCAACCCTAACCTGGGTGTTTGGGACCATCAGGTGCTGTGACTTAGGCTGCCACCTCAGCTGTGCGAAGGGGTTCTTTACTGTGAGGCTGATCAAACCTTGGCACAGGTTGCCTTGAGACGTTGTGGAGTCTCTGTCCACGGAGATATTAAAAACCCAGCTGAACACAGCCTGGAGCAACCTGCTCTCACTGACCCTGCACTGACCAGGGGGGCAGAACAGATGATCTCTGAGGGTGCCATCCCTCCTCAGCCAGTCTGCAATTCCGTGTAATCCAGCATGATCTTGTGGTGTTTCTCTAAGACAACATCACTTGCTGGTTCCTGGGTGTCCTGCACATGGGTGACAGCAGTGGATGGAGAACTGGTGCTAGAACACAGCTGAGAGAGATGCTCTCCACTGGCACACGAAAGCAGTGAATTGCTTGGGCACAGGCATATCTTTAATCTCCTGAAATGGTTCCTGATTTTGCTGCATCATGGCTTCACAGCGACACTCAGCTCCACACAATTTCCTACAGGTCAATAACTTTCCAGTGGGATAGAAACAACTTCCATAAAGGCCTCTACAGGCAGTGAGAACTGCAGGCAGAAAGCAAGTAAAGGCAAGGAAACACCCCTTCTTCCAGAACTGCAGGAACCAGAAGCACATGAGTGCATCTGGGAACCATACTGAGCACATAACAATGCTGTGCTTTATGTCTATCTATTTTTAAACGCCAGAGGCATTATACCTGACTTTTAAAAAGGGAACAGGTTCCACAAGTGTTGCAAAAATAGCCCAAGAATCATTAAAACCATGCTTTTGGTTTGAATAAATTTTCTTCAGTATTCTAGCTTATTGGACAAAGCTGTTACAAGCCTCGTTCATAGAATGATGAGATTTAAAGAGATATATACCTTTCAGTGTATTCTGTTGGCTTGGGGGTTTTTGTTTGGTTTTGGGGCTCTTTTTAATCTTTAGAATATAGAGCACATTTTCAATACTTTTTTTCTAATAAAAATATATTTTAAAATTGACTTTTACTTTGAGCAAGAGCTGAGATTCTTGCAGAAAACAAGATTTCAAGAAAAAATATCAAGTATTATAAAGTTTCCATTCTTTCTAGAGAGATAACAATGTGGCTTTTTGCAAGCATTTCACTGAATTAGTTTTACTGACGTGAACGTTTTCAGCTGTAGCAAATTCCAAGCAATTGTTGTCAAATGTTTATATCAATTACTTTCAGGCCATGCAAATGTTTGCACTGCAGAAATTGGACCCTAAGTATTACCTGTCAGTCAGACAAGATAATAATTTTCTGTCGTGAGACTTGAACACCTCCCCCTGCAAAATACACAGTTCAGCATTCGGGTGGAACTTATTCAGCTTCTTGCTTCCACTTACCAAGTCAGAATGAATCACTGGGGAGTAAATATTGGAGAAACTGTAAACTGGCTACATAGAATTGGGAGACAGAAGGAAAAGAAACAAAGGGCATCAGAGAAATTATTGTCTGAAAATTATTATGTGGGAATGACAGTTCTGAAACAGGCCAGATACCGTATTATTCAGCTGTCAGTAAGGGCTGAAAGATGTGGGGGAGCTGTGATAGTTGCTCTATGATGGTGCTAGTCAACCTGTCAGATGCTAGGAAAGAGGAAATTGGTGGCAAGAGGAGATAATAGAAGAGGCAAGTGGAGGTAAATCAGAAAGATGTTAGATGAAGGGAGAGCTAACAGATGCTGCCATGGGAACTGCCAAGCAAGAGTAAAAAAGCTTGCTTGGGTCTCAGATAGACCACACACCCTACAACTTACACATTAGCACGAACATTTTATCCTGTAAAACAAAAAGATATTCTAATAAAAGAGCAAAAAGATGAGGGGAAGAGAGAAGGAGGCTATCAGGAATGTGAGCAGTATCTGAAAATATTTAGTGAGTTCATGAAACCAAGGGAAAGATGTGCAGAAAAGGTCTCTCTTGGGGCTAGCTCATAGTGTGTTAAAATCGCTTCTGCCTTTTGAGCCTAGTTGCAGTTAAAGAGCTGCCTAAGGTTACTTGAGCCATAAATTTTATTGAGAAAGCAAATATATTTATTAAAATGTCACTGACACACTGCTGTCTCTGATGGTTCCTCACATTTGAAAGCTTTCCTGTTTTTTTCCCAGCTTACTCAAGTCACGCTAATAAAATTATCTTTTCCTACAAATTTACCTCACTAGCATGCAAAACATCCAATTTTCTTGCTCTTTCCCATGATTTTTTTTTTTTTAAACAATCTCTCTATCATAATCTTTGCCCCCTCAGGAGCTCTAGGATATATCTATTGCATGTCCTGAGATGAGATGATGAAATGTAAGAGGAATATGTAACAGCTGCTTTGAAAATGGTTCAAGAAATAAAAGGAAAGTGGCCAGCAGTACAGTTCCTAGTTGCTCTAAAGCATCTCCTTCCTTCCTGAAACAGATGCCGATGAAATTCACCTTGATAATGTGTGTGCATTTACACTGACAGATTTGTCTGGGAGCACAGTGTCCTGAGACAGGCATTAAAAGAGGCTTTGCTGATACTAAACCAAGGTGGACATCAGGGATATGCTGCTGCAGCTATCCTCAGTCCTGCAGAAATGCCACAGAAATCAGCTTGCTAACTTCAGAGTAGCCTGACAGTGGGGAAACTTTGGAGAGACATGGCTTGTCTTCTACTAAATCTCAGATGCTGGCTGCTGGGTGCAAGCCCAAAGCAAGTCCTGCACCCTCAAGGTCCCAGCCCTCACCAGAAACATTGCACGCATCTCTCCTTCTGCTCTTCGGCCCCAGCCTTCCTATCCCTCTTGAGTTTGCTGTGAAAGTCCAGAATAGCTGTTCATATAATTACAAGCACCAAGTGCTGCATTGTGTGGGGGTGATGCCCTTCTCTCAGGTTACAAGCCTGCCTGTGTCCAGCTGATGCCACCTTGCTGCCATGCCTGCCATCCTGGACCAGGATGGGCTGCCAGGCTATGGGGTGGATCAGCCTGCCCTCACCAAAGCTGCAGAAGCGGAATGCGCAAGGTGTACCCTACCCAAAGGTGAGTTGCCTCATTGTATCTTTTTTTTCCCCCAGTCTCCCATGCGGTCTGAAGTGGACCTTCTGGAAATGCAGGAGTACCAAAGGTCTGACATTTGGAGCATGAATTTCTGTCTTAGCTTGAAAGTCGTAATGGGAACTCCCAAGCTGTCTACTGGCGGAGAGTACTTTTGCTTCCCGACAGAAAGACAGGCTCTGGGTTTCACCTAATGAAACAGGTATTGAGCCTTTGCCAAAGAAACCTCTCTGGAGTTAAGGCAGATATGATGTCCTGAAAGTCTGGCTCTGCAGTTCTCTGGCTCTGCAAACTGCAGCCCTAATTCACGCTCTCTCAGGAGCCCGTGTCTCAGTTCAGGATGACTGCGGTGTGCGCCTACGTCCTGTGTGTGTATTTACCCCAGATGGAAGAGGATGACAAATTAACACTTTGAACTAAGCAGGATGAACGTGTGCGAGGAGTGGAAGAAAACTGCAGTCAGATAAAATCTGACTATGTACACAGTAAATGACAATACTCTTTACACCTATCCCACTTCAAATTGCTTTTCATTTCTGGCAAGTCTTTGCAAATTTGCTTAATGTGTAATCTTCCATATCAATGGATCATGAGAGTTAACGCCATCAGGAGTGTGTCAGTGTTGCTTAAGTAGAGCTGCATCAAAAGGTGTCATTTTTTGTAGCACATTTGTTCAAAGCACCAGCAATGAAATTACAGCTCTCAGATTCCATTCGAAAGTTTGAGAGGGCAGAAGCGCACAGAAAATGTAACTTCTAAATATAGATATATGCTCACTGCAGTGATGCTGTTTGTTTACTTTTTAAGGCTGGTATGAAACTATTCTTTCAATTATTTGGTGATGACTTTTTGTTTTACTTCAGGCTCCATTTTGCTCTTTTGACAGTCACAGATTTCTGGCTGTACCCCCTGACAGCTGCTAAGATGATGTGACAGCTGCTGATAGGATGTGAATATTTATAGTCATTTGAGGTTCATTATGCCCAAGGAATAAGCCTATCTGAGCTCATCTTTTGGCTTATACAAATACCAGTTAATACAATTATGCAGTGTCTTTCTCTGTAAGTGAGGCCTTTAACCCTATACTTTGGAATAAATCATAACAATTCTGCCCAGTAAAGCTAAAGATTTGAATTCAGTGACTGCTTTTTAAAGAATGATTGAAAGATGACACATTTCCAAATATGAAAAGTATCAGAATAATTCACTTGTCTACTTGTATCATCATCGAGAAGCACTTTAATGTTTCTTGTCCACTTGTCTTCCACTGCTCCCCTTCCCTCTGGCAGCCTGAGCTGCTCCTGCACATCTCTGTGAGCTGGGGGAGAGCCAGTGAAACCCCCTGGGTCCACGGTGCAGGCACACCAAGCACACAGACTTCCGAAGGTGAAACTCCTCCTGGATTGCAACAAGCTGTCAGCTGTTGTATAAATTGTCCAGGGGTGCACAGAAGAAAGCTACAGGGTCTTTTGCAAGTTAGTGTTTCGAGTATTTTTTCTGTTCTGTAGAACCACAAACGTTTTCGCGAGGTTTGTAAGTCCTGGAGGGATTGAACCCCCCGAGCCTCAAGAGAAGAGCTGCCCCTGTCTGAGCACTTTTACGTTTGGAGCACATTTGTCCCACACACACGGCTCAGAGGTGCAGACACCACTTGCACAGAGAAAGGGAGATGTCCTACAGGCAGCCACAGTCTCTCACTCTTGCGAACAATTTCATAGGGATTTGTTTCAGGTTTACTGTGACCTGTATATTATTTCATAACATCTCGGACCACCCAGCTATTCCTGCCCAGTTTTGGTATTTGTCTGAGGCCTAACTTCCAGTTTTCAACCGCAGCCATTATATCTCCCAGCTATTACAAACGCCAAACTGTGCCCCAGATGGTCTTGCTTCTCTACCAAAATCTCTTTGCTCCTGTTGCCTCTGTTTCTGTATGAACTCCAGGACAAAAATTCATAACTGAATGCCATTTGCAGGATGCTTGTGCTCTTCTTTCACCTTCACAGCTCAGTGCAAACTCAGACATTGCCTATGGGTTTTCAATATGTTTTTAAAACCATGATTTTCCCATGCATGTAGGACGAGCTGTAGAATTGAGGTAGCTTTCAAATAACACCAAACTGAAAACAACACTTTGTTTTTCCTGACTTTAACTTTCTTAATCTGATTTCTATTAATTACTTACAGGAGAGAACCTCAGGCCCGCATGTAGAGCCAGAAATTAGGTTCATTTTGGAGGAAGAAGAAATAGATAATATAAACACACAATCTAAGCTTCCCAGCCTTTACTTGTAACATTACTTCCAAACTGAGCTTCAGAATTTCACAAGTTGTGTTTATATAAAGGTAAAAAGTACAGTTCCAGGCTGTAGCACTGATTTTGTAGGTAGAAAGTCCAGGATTTCACCTGTGCCCAGGCTACTGGCACAGGCAGTCTCCCTGCTGTGGTGACTAAAAATTACTCTGGTTTTTGCAAAGTTTTGCATTCATGCATATACGCTCTTTTCTTCTTGTTTGCTAGCAGGTGCTCTGCTTGCTGCACAAAACAGCACACCTTAGGTTTGGAGGGTGTTTTGCCTCAGATTTTTAGTTATATTATTATATTGCAGTTTTACTGCTGTGTGTGCATGTTCTGGGTTTGGGTTGGGTTTTTTTTTTTTTGGTTTGTTTTTTTTTTTTCCTTCCCACTAATAGCAATAGAGAAAGAGCAAAAAACATTTCTATCATGTTGTGTCCTGTGGGAAGAAATGCATGATCTGTCTTGCCCAGGCACTTGACACTGTTGTGGAAAAAGCAGACTTACTTAGACATTAATGGCAGTGTGCCTGAGATACCGTCTTCCAGTAAGAATAACATCAGTAACTTCTGAAGAGACTCCCACTTTTCCCTCCAGGAAATAGCTGTAAAACATGATCTCAAGCATAGTCATCTTGACTCTACATACCCTATTCCATAAAGAGGTCCTTAGCTTTTCTTAAGGTCTGGTGTCCTGAATTAAGATGAAAAGCAGAAATTTCTATAAACAAAAAAGGTAATAAATTCATTTGTACACAATTTCTTCATTTTGAAACATTGCATTTTGATTTCCATCAACTTTATTTTTTTATTTTAATGAGTTTCAAAATGTTTCCTATTTCAAAATTTGCTTTGAACAGCAGATGCAGAACAGTTCACATAGGAAATGTAAAATTGAAGTGTTTCCACATAAATCCAAGTTTAAAAAAAAATATTTTCCTGTCAATAAATCCTTTAAAAATCACCCCTCTTACCAGAAGCTTTGGTTCAGATGAACTGACATTTTTGACACAAAAACTTCTCAAAATTCTTGACAGCCCTCCTCTAGAAGTTGGGGATTATAAGTCAAGACTGGGAAGCAAAAATCTGCAGAATTTCACCCTGGGGAAAGAACTCCTTAATTCTAATCTTTTTGATGCTGAAGATCTGTGAGGTTTGTCTTTGCCCATCAGTGCCCTTGGACACATATGAGATGCTCACAAAGTGGCATTTACTTGGTCCTTAAGACATATTTGTCTTACTGCTCATCAACACTCCTTTGGGGAAAAACTTCTTCCACTGCTGAAAAGCTCTGCAATCACATATGTGCACTTTATCACAGCAATGGCAGAGAAAATGCACTTCCTGCCTCTATTCTCCCTCAGGATGCTGATTGTTGGCTACCCCCCTTACCACCAATTTGAGGACCTAATTTTATAAGGTTCTTTCAGCTCTTTGTTCTACTATAAAATACTGTGAATTTCCTTTCTGTTGTTCTACTGCCACATCCAATTGCTCATAAGTTACTTTTAAAAGGTAAGACAAGGCAAATAATTACTCACATCTGGATGAAAAGTGCAACAATATATTACAAAAATAATAGTTTAATTCTGCCTCTTTATATTTCTCCCCTGTATTGACTGCCAGAAACTGATTTACTACTTTGGAAGTGAGATAAAATCAAACTTTCTAGCTTCAGATTTAATGAAAGCCTTTCTCTTTTTTATTGCTTCTCTACTGACAAGAGTTTTGTCTAAGCTTTCCTCTTAAAAGCATAGATGCAAAGCTTCTGGCACACCTGATATTCTTTTTCATGTAGACATTTGTCCCTCTGAACAGGCAGGAAAATTACAATTTAGTTTTCTTATCTTAATTTATTTCATTGTAGTCACTGTATTTCTTTATTTTTAGAGTTGCTACCAGGATCCAAATAACGAGCAAATTCCATTGTTAATTTATTTAACAGTGATACAGATGTTCCTTCTCTTACATTAATGAGCCACCTTTTCTGAAATGGGTAGTTTATTACTGGCAGTAGGTGGAAAGTCAGCGGCTCTACAGTGGAGAAGGCCAAGCTGCATCTGAGTTCAACTGTATAATACGCTATAGCTGAGAAACAGGATTTAATTTCATTATTAAACCTGGACATGCCTTTGGAAGCTGGACAATTTTAGCTGACTTTTCTTAGCTGGTCGGGTATCCAAAGCTGTGAGAAATCTGAGGTACAGTCCTATGGCACGGAAAACTGTTGATTTACTTTTCCAATACAAACTTTTATTGTTAGTTTGAACTCAGCTGAACATAACTTGCCCCCCAGAAAAGGTCTTTGACTGTATTTCCCATCTGCACTGATGATGATGATGTCTGCAAGACTTCCCTACAACCAAAATACGTTAGCCTATCCTATATATCCTATGCGATGGAGCTTTGAGTTTGTCCTGTGAGACAGCCTGCAGGATCTTCTGCTGCTCAGTTTCTGAGTCAGGCCTGACATCAGGATTTCTGTCTATAGGCTTGGCCCACCAATATGGGACAGAGGGGCTGTGTCACCTTCTGAAGGATGGTATGCCTCCTTCGGGGAGAAACCACAGATGGCATCAGCTCCTCCAGACCTCATGCCGTGGGGGCAATGATCATACCCTGTTCAACAGAGCTAAGAGGATCCACTTATTCCTGCAGTCAGGTAGGTGTAAATGGAAGTCATCCTAAAAATGAAAGAAAAATAAACATCTGCAGTGCGCTTTAAAAGAAGAGCACATTGGTAGAAGCAAAGGGGCATGTTCCTTGAGAAGAAAAAAATCTGAGCAGTAGGGTGTCTGGACAGGAGATGAACCACAAAGTCCTCAAAAGCCGCTGGTGAACAGAGGCAGGGAACTGTGTTCATCAGCGGTTTTTATTCTGAGGAACTGTGGAAATCTCTTGATGCATCTAAACAGACAGGTGATCCATCTATAAATACTTTCTACTGCTGAAGGTGGTTTTTTGTGGCAAATATCATATATTAAATTAAAAGGTTAAACCAAAAACTAGAATAGTGAAGCTGGGAGGAAAATGCGCTTAGGCTCCTGGGGATTTAAAGGGCTTGCTGTTGCTGTAGAAACTTGGCATTTGGCTTGGAGGCCAGTGCAGAGAGGGCGCTGTTGAAGAGCCTGGGCTAAGAAAGTGTGCACAGAGCGGTGGACCTCCAATTGCATGTTCTTCAGTTTGATTTATGACATTTAAGGATTGTCAGGCAAATATTGTTGCCAAGAAATAGCCCAGAAGGTGAGGAAGAGGTGATGCACGCTCCCTCTAGACATGTGGCAGCTTTTAAGGAAGTGGATCTAATGTTTGACTCAAAGGCTGTTTCTAACAAAAAGGAATCGCAGCAGGTTTGTGGTTTTGTTTTTAGACTCTATTCTGCTCAAGAGACTCCAGTAGAAGAGAGAGCAGGATGGAACTCTACAACAGCAGTTGAGAATTAATCCTTAACCTCTACATTTCAATTTGTTAATTTTCTAGAGGTTTGAGATAGGAAATTCTCTAATGCCATGTCTAGTGTATGCTGCAGTATTTGCTCCAAAATGGTATTGCTGAATGACTAAAATATGACTGTAAAATCCAAAATTGTGTGGAATCTTCAAGGAATTCTCAAGTCAAAGCAGATGCTAGGTTTCTTTTAAATATGGTAAAATAGCCATGAGTTTTGTCTTCATGTGTCAATTTCTTTAACAAAAGCATTGACAAACCTGCCATATTCAAAAAAGGGATTCACAGGAAAGGGATTTTTATTTTTAGCTTTCAGGGAATACAAGGAGCTGGCAACCAAAATAGCAGCAGATGGGAATCTTGTTGTCTCTGCTCAGGAAGAACCCTCAAAGGCCTTGGGCCATCTTTCCATCTCAGCAAATCCTAACTTGAGCTTTTGGTCACATTTCGGAATATGTGATCACCTTCAAATAGTTTGATAAAAAATCAAGCAAATTGGGTAGAAAATGCATAGTGTGTTAAGGCTATTTCCCCCTCTACTAGCAACTGTTTCTTCAGAATGAGTCAACAGCCTTCCAAATAGAAAATAAGCTGGAATGATGTTTCAATAATTTTGCCCGTATCTTTCTGCAGCTGGACAGCAGAGATGTACTGGATGGAGGATGCTCTGGGCAGCCTGTGAGGACTGGGCAGGTACCACATTCTAACAGCCAGTTACTGCTGCATCCCTCCCGGTGAAACTCTCCTCTTCACCTTCCAATGCAGTGAAAACAATGACAGCAGTGCCAGGGAGGACTCTAAATAAATGGCTTTGGTCTGCAACCAAGCCCTCCTGACAGTAGCAGAACAGGCTGTCAATAGCCTCCTCTGTCTCGCTCCCAAATCCTGCTGCACTGGAAGGGAGCAGCCTTTTCTCAGTCAAGTACCTGCTGGTGTTAGCCACTGAGCAGTTCAGTTTTCCTATGCATCCTTGTGTTCTTGCTGGCAGCGTTTCAGCATCCAGCCTGTCCTTCCCATAAAAACTTTGTGAATCCTGTGAAAACTGCAAGATGGTAGGTTTTACCACAAAGGCCCGAAGGGCCGATGAACATCCCTAAATTCCCCACCTGCTCTCAATTTAGAATCATAGAATCACAGAATAGTTTGGGTTGGAACGGACCTTTAAAAGTCACCTAGTCCAACCCCCCTGCAAGGAGCAGGGACATCTTCAAACAGATCAGGTTGCTCAGAGCCCCATCCAGCCTGGCCTTGAATGTTTCCAGGGATGGGGCTTCCACCATCTCTCTGGGCAACCTGTTCCAGTGTTCTACCACCCTCATTGTAAAAAAAAAATCCCTAATATCTAAGCCACTATTTTAAAACTACTATTTTAAAACCACTACCCCTAGGCCTGTCACAGCAGGCCCTACTGAACAGTCTCTCCCCATCTTTCCTGTAGGCCCCCTTGAGGTACTGGAAGGCCGCTATCAGGTCTCCCCGGAGCCTCCTCTTCTCCAGGCTGAACAGCCCCAACTCTCTCAGCCTGTCCTCATAGGAAAGGTGCTCCAGCCCTCTGATCATCTTTGGACCCTCTCCAACTGGTCCACGTCCTTCTTACGTTGGGGGCTCCAGAACTGGACACAGTGCTCCAGGTGGGATCTCACCAGAGCAGAGTAGAGGGGCAGAATCACCTCCCTCAACCTGCTGGCCACGCTCCTCTTGATGCAGCCCAGAATGCAGATGGCCTTCTGGGTCGCAAGAGCACATTGCCCGCTCATGTTGAGCTTCTCGTCCACCATCACTCCCAAGTCCTTCTCCTCAGGGCTGCTCTCAATCCATTCTCCACCCAGCCTGTATTTGTGTCTGGGATTGCCACGACCCAGGTGCAGGACCTTGCACTTGGCCTGGTTGAACTTCATGAGGTTGGCACGGGCCCACCTCTCCAGCCTGTCCAGGTCCCTCTGGATGGCATCCCTCCCTTCCAGCGTGTCGACGGCACCACACAGCTTAGTGTCACTGGTGAATTTGCTGAGGGTGCACTCTATCCCACTGTCTACGTCACCAACAAAGATGTTGAACAGGGCTGGGCCCAACACAGACCCCTGAGGTACGCCACTCATGACCGATCTCTACTCGGACATCGAGCCGTTGACCACCACTCTCTGAGTTCGGCCATCCAGCCAACTCCTTATCCACCGAGTGGTCCGTTCATCAAACCCATGCCTCTCTAGTTTAGAGAGAAGGATGTCGTGTGGGATTTGTTCAAGTTCCTGGAACATCACCACGATGAAAGGGGGTCTCCATATGTATTTTAGCTGTTTTGTGTCTTCCCTTCTTTCTCCACTAATTCCTGGGATTCCTTTGCATTTTCTCCCATGCTGATTCCTCATCTGCATTTCTGAGGACTATCCACTGTGGTCACAAGACCTTTTTCCTGAGTGGCAATAGGCAATAATTGCCTAGGTAGTTGGAGTTTTCCTCCTCCCCCTGAACACTACATTGCATTTATGCATACTGAGCGTGCAGCACCCAGGGCTGCTCTGGCCGGGCTGGGGTGAAGCCAGACGTAGCACTGGGGAATCCAGCCCGCTTCTCGGCTCGTTCCCCGTTCCTCCTCGGCTCGCAGCCCGCACTCCTGTGCGGGACCCCACTCCGGGTGTCCCGACACCCTGGGCCTGCGAAGGAAGGGGACGGTGTGGGGATTCTCTGGCTTCAGCAAAAGCCTCTTCACGGAGGCCGAGCAGAGACGCCAGAACAGCCGGGACACGGCTCCTCGCAGGTGGCACGGGGAGTGAGGTGGCCGCGTTGTCCCCTCGGGCTCGGCACCGTCCACCCCGCCGGTGCCCGGGGCCGCTGGGCGGCAGCGCGGAGGCCGGTCCCTGCCCGCAGCCCGCCCGGCCCCGCGCTCCCGGGTTAATCATTAACCGCGCCTCGGCGGTCCCGAGCAGCCGGGCAGCGCATCGCGGCTCCCGCGCTCCCCAGGGACCAGCGGGCGGCCACCGTCCCCCGTCCCTTCTGCTCTGCCAGGGCATCGCGGCGGGGGCCGGCGGCCTCGCCGCCATGGAGGGCGAGACGAACGGGACCCTCCACCCGTCCTGCGGCGCCAGCGAGCCGCCCTACTCCCAGGAGCTCCTCCAGAGTAAGTGCAGCCGCCCGACCGGGCCGGGGCGAGGGGAAAGTCCTGAGGGAGAGGGGGCTGCCCCGTTGCCGGGCGGCCCCTCCGCCTGAACGCCCGGCCGTTAACGGCCCGCTGACCGGCCGCGCGCCGCCTGAACGCCCGGCCGTTAACGGCCCCCGGACCGGCCGCGCGCCGCCTGAACGCCCGGCCGTTAACGGCCCGCTGACCGGCCGCGCGCCGCCTGAACGCCCGGCCGTTAACGGCCCCCGGACCGGCCGCGCGCCGCTCTCAGCACCCAGCCCTGCCGCCGTTCTTCCCCAGCGAGGAAATCCCCCGGGCGGAGGCAGGACTTCCCTCCCCCGGGGAAGGGGGGCTGAGCTGCCTTTGGCTTCGGGGAAGGGAGAGCTGCGGGTGGGGGTGTGAGGGAACGGGCTGGGAGGGAGAGGGGAAGGGTGGTCGGCGGGGAGCGCCGGGGCCTCCCGGTACCTCCCGGTCCCGCTATCAGCCGAACCCAGCGCTGAACCAGCCCCGAGACTTTGCCTCTCGCCTCCGGCTTCCCCGTGGGGAGATCCGTGGTGTGGAGATGGCCACTGAGCTGTAGGCTGCTCCGCCTGCACGAGTCCCAGAGGCGTTGGGGTGTTTGAAGCCGGTTTGGTTAAAGAGGCTGAGGCAGAGGCTCACCTTTGCAAAGCGGTGCCTATCTAGGCTACGGCCTCAGCGGGAGTTAGTACCAGCAAGGACCATGAACTTCTACGTTAAGCATGACTCCACCGCAGTGCTTTCTTCGGTCTCTGGAAGCACCTTTGTTGGGAGAAAATCCACCCCAACCATCAGCCGTGGGTAAAAGTTGATATCCGTACCCAGTGTCAAGGGAGACAAGAAACCCATCAGCCACGGGTAAATGTTGATATCCATATTCAGGGTTAAGGGAGAAGTAAAAATAATTTGATGAAGGCATCAAGTTTTATCTCAGGCTAGATATATCAAGGGCTTATCCTTACACTGCTTCTGTGCCCCACAAACTTCCACCGAGCCTCTAAAACGTTCACTTGCCTAAGGAAGTTATGCACAAACATGCCTATGAACATACAATGGAAGCAAAGAACTAATACTGAGCAAATGCATTGGTGCTTGTAGTCTGCCTGGAAAAGTTCCCAGAATATGTATTTTCTGACTTTATTTATATAATGTATTATCTATTTATTTATGTTCTGTTACATATTTACATTCATCTAAGGTAATTTCTACTGGACCTCCACCTTTCTGAAAGGGATTTCTGAATAACGCTTTGAGAACATGGCAGCATATTCTTCCCAAATGCTGTCTGCGGATCCTGGAAAGATTTATATTGAACTTAAGTTTAATTATTTTGAATCATCCTGTGGACTCAGTAGGCTATCTATGTAGCTAAGGATGGGTGTAAGTCTTTACAGGAATAGGGCTTAAAAGCCCCTCAGAGATGGTGTCTTTACATTAAATGTTAGGAATGCTTATGGAATAAATCAGACTTTTCTATTTTCTTTTCTCTCTCTGCAGGCCTTGACCTACCAGGAAGATTTCTCTTTGCAATCTTGACTCTGATGACGCTAATTGCCAACCTGGTATTTATAGAGGAAGCAGTCTACATCTACAGGAAAATCCCCTCCTCCAAAAGATCAATCATAATTTGGATTAATGCTGCAGCTCCAGTAGGTTATCATGGAAAAGAGATAAAACTGAATGTTGAAAATAGGGTTTCCCTGAAAATCCACATGAACCTGCTTTATCTCTGCCCTTTGTACAGCCCTCCTCCCTTTCTCTGTAGGTGATCGCTACTACTTCATGCGTTGGCATGTGGATTCCTCGCTCAACGATGTTTACAGATTTCACAGCAGCAGCGTGAGTATTCTGCTTGTTTCTAGACGGTTGCCCCAACCCCTGAATTTCTTCCCTTTAAACATCTGCTGCTCTTGGTAAACACAGTCATTTTGTAAATTTAACAATTTAGTAATTTTTGGTTTGAGTTTAAATCTCTCAGCAGCTCTTCTCTGGGAGGTGGAAAATGCTGAAGCAGTTCCCAGTGCTACAGTCCCTCCCCTAGTGTGGGAAACCTCAGTATGAAAGATCTATGACTTGCATGTAATTGATCCCTCAGATTGACAGCAGCTTTGAAGCAGTACTCTTCCTTTCTCTGCGTGTCATGTGGAATGAGACTCTGACCTGTGACTTCTCTGTGCTTTTACTAATGATGAGCCATGGGGATCTATTATTAATGATGGCAAGTGAACCTCCGATGAGTGTATCAATGTAAAAATGTTCCGCAGTTGTCCTGATAAAAGCACTTTCTGTATGAGCATGACAGCTCTGATGCGCACAGAGAAGAAGGGAGAAATGTGGTTCTTGCTTTCTGAAGGTCATGATGCAGCCCTGGTAGGCGGAGCCAGGTGGGGGGGATGTTGTGGCCTTGGGCACTCCACAGTTGATTTTGGGATGATTTTGGAATGTGCTGCAGGACAATATCACAGACTCTCATGAATAGCCTCACCCCTTGTTGCATTGCATTTACTAAGAGAGTAGAGTAAAAAACTAAGGAAAACACAGTCATAGGGAACACTGTGAGCACGCAGCAATTTCTGCAGGTAGTGCAGGTTACCAAAAACTTCCAAGAATCCAGTCCTATGGCACTTTAAGCCTATCTGAATCCCCTCTCCTCCCTTGCCCAAGCTGCATGTTCCTGTCCCCTCACTTGCATCCACCACCACTCACAGTCTCCAGCTGCGCAGCAAGCTCCTTCAAGGAGGTGGTGCAGCTGAAGAGGACCTCTTTTATTTGGTGGGGTTCAATTTCAGTGAATCAGTTCCCTAAATCAGTTTGGGACAGGGAGAAAAGAGAGGTTGCACAATCTGAGGTTCCTGGGATGGGTTGAGAATGTGCAGCTGGTGAAAGAGGGAGAGCGGGGTTGCAGTAGAATCATGGAATCACAAAATGGTTAGGGTTGGAAGGGACCTTCAAAGGTCACCTAGTCCAACCCCCCTGCAAGGAGCAGGGACATCCCTGACTAGATCAGGTTTCTCAGAGCCTCATCCCGGTCAGTGCTTGGATTGGCTTTGGCTGCAGAGGAACGACACCCTGAGTGGGCTAGATGATGATGTAAATATATACATCAACCTCACCATATTGGTTGTTGGTTTTGGGGTGGTTTTTTTGGTGGAGGAAGAGAACTTGTTCTAAAAAGTTTGGACCAGACAGGACTAGGTAACTGATGAGAAAATACAGCCATAATGGACTCGGGCCAGAAAAGCCTGTGCTTTAATACTAACTCTGCCACCAGTCACCAGTGTGGCTTTGGGAAATTCCACAGCTGTTCTGTGCCTCAGTTTATTCCTCTTTCAGTGAGGTTAGGGCAATTCTGGTCCTCCAGGGTGATGGAAAGCAGAGGGTTTTTCACAGCTAGTGCTGGAATTTTTGTTGATTGCAAAGCGCAAGCTGGAAAATCCCTGGACAGAAGGCAGCACTGGCCTACGCAGGCATACGGGAGACACACAGGCAAGTTCAAGATGGCATTGTCTTCCTCTCCCAGATTTTTTTCCATAGTTATCCACAAGTTCCTGATGATGATGATTACAGAGTGTGGAGGTCAAAAGCTGCTTCTCAAGCGGTTTGAAAATGGTCACTTCAAGATCAGCACTGGTCCCTGCTGCTGCTGCTGCCTTTGCCTCCCTCGTGTTCGCATCACTAGGTGAGTTGCCCTTTAAGATTTCCCAGCTGGAAAACGGCTGCTGGAATTCAGCCAACTTGGCAAGTCCAAGCTTACTGCAAAGGGCCTCCCTGCTTCCCGAAAGTCTCAAGCTGTCTCTTTTAAACAGTGCCATCCCTTTGGGGCTGTACACCACCACTAATTTATTCTATTTTTGTAATGCAGAATTTTGCATAAAAGTCGAGAGCATGGGCTCTCTCAGTGTAACCCAGTGCAGTGTCCCCACTCATAGTAATGTTGAGCACTGTGGTGCTAATCCCATTCTCTTCCAAGAAACCATTTCTGTAGTAAGCAGTGGTGTGTGGGAGGAGGAATTTCTGCTCTAGAAAACCTAAGAACTGAGATTTCAGTTTCTTTTCATTCCGGAAGCAAACAAATGTCTGCAAATTGGGTATTTTTCATGAGCAGAATTGTCAAATTTAGGGTGTCTTGAAAGACTTTTTTTTTTACTTCAGTGAAATGGAAATGTTTCATTCTGATTTTGACTTTAGAACTACTTCAGATGTAAAATAATTTTTAGAACAAAAATAGATATAATTCATGGAAAGCTTTGTTTGGTGAGGCAAAAGCAAATATTTTCTTCTCCTAAACTTGGTATCAAAGCACCTTTGAGAAGTGGGGTAAGGATGGAGAGCTGCACCTACTGGACCTGATATACTGAAACATAAACCTTGCCTCCTTTGAGCACTGGCTGGTGGGGCTCCTCCTCTGCCTAGCGTCACTCTGTCATTTACATGCCGCTCCACAGCCTGGAAGCCTCATGTATTTCCCAGGGCTCTCCTACTGGCACAGAGTATGAGAATGTTTCTCTCATGAAAAGCAAAAGCTGAAGGATTGAGTGCGCAAGACAGAGGCTTTTCTGTGAGGGCCTGAGCGTTAGTGTCAGAGGGACCTTAGGGACTTTAGGGTCTGGTTACATGAAAGCAGCAAAGAGAATGCAGCATAGTTGTCTGGGATGCATTTGCAAAAATTCTTAATTTTTATTGCAATAATTCTTACTTTAACTGCCTCATTCGGTATTAGAATTTAAACTCCTATTTCCATCATTTTATTTTGATGGAATTACAGTAATTATTTACATGGAGAGGGCACCAAGAAGAATAGGTAGTACACCAACTGAAAAATATACCTCCAAAAATGGATGTAATGCAGTGATGTAAAATCAGCAACTACTGATACAGATCTAAATGACTCCTACTAATTTCCATGGGCATTGGTTCAGGCTCATTTCAGCAGTCAGAGATGAAGAAATGCCATGGGACAGAGCTGTGCTATAGATCTAATGTGTCACCAGTATATTTGTTTTTCTTTCCGTGTCTGTCACCCTCTGTATATGTTGTGGTAGCTGGGAGCTTGCGAGAGGATCCTCTACTCTGCCCTCCTGTTGATCAGTCCAGTGCCAGCTTACCCAGGATGGTATCAGCTAATACTAACTCCTGTCAGGAGCTAGATAGTGCCTACTAGTGCTGGGAGGAAGGGCAGCTGTCTCTTTAAAAAAAACTCTGCAGAGGGCTTAGGGCTCCTTCTCTGGTGTCTGTAGCACTGGCAAAGCCATCTGCTTGTCTCTGCTTCTGCCTTCTAGCTTTTTCCCATTACAGGGTACAATTTTATTTTTTTTTAAATATGAGCAAGCTACACCAGAGAAAGGTCAGTCTCGTATTCCTCCCATAGGTATCTTCTGGGGAAACAGGGAGCGACTCCAAGGGGGAAATTAATTCTTTTAAAAAACCCCATATACTATTGAGCAGTCTGGGAAAGCTAATAAGGTGCAAATGAAACAAAGTAAGAAGCCATACAATGGGGAGAGATGCGGCAGAAGAGGTCTGATGGTCAGGAAAGACAGACCTGTGTTGTAACAACTCATGGCGTTGCAGTGACTGCACTGTTTGTCATATTATTCTTTAAAGCCCTTTGGGAATAATCAGTCTTTGAAGAAGCACACACGCTAAGTGGCTGGCCAGTTGCAGGCCTTTCCAGATGTGTTTGTGCTGTTCATAATCCTGTGGTTATTAGCTATATTAGTTAAGCAATTCCTACAGTTCCTGGTTCATGGCTATATCCTGTAGGATACTAAATGTCAGCCTGTTGTCTGCCGAGGCATCTCTGATGGCAGTCTCAAGGGCCCAGGGAGCTACAGTGAAGACAACACTGAAGTATAGGAAATAAGACACAGCAATAGACTAAAACGTGAGCCAGCCATAGCAGCCACAGCTTGTCCTGTGAAGACTGAAGGAGAGTTCGGGTCAATCAGCTTTCGTGGCCTCTGTTCGTGCATCTGCTCCTTTCCTAGTGGCTTTTAATGCTGGCTGGCCGGGTTACTGCATATGGGCTGCGTTCTGGACACGGTTTATATTGACAGAAGTAAGGAAATCCTGAGCTGTCCTGCTGGCCTTGTGCAGTTTGCCAAGTGAAAGATAGTTCCTTTCTTCTCTTGAAAGTGCAGAAGAGCAAAACCAGATGCTTACATAGTAGTATTCATGATGCATTGATAAACTACAAGTCCTTTCACCTAGATCTGTATGATTCCCTTTCTTGATCTACCACAGGTCTAGGAAGCGTCTGAATAGGAAGGCTGTATTGTCCAATTTAATCAGAGAACAGAAATAGTAAGGCAACAAGGCAAGAGCAAGTGGCATTGTCATTCAGAAACCAGTTGCCCTGCTACTGTCTCTCTGGTTAGCTTCAGGGTACAGAAAGACATCATATTTTGCCCAGCTTTGGTTAGTATGCAATTGCTGCAAAATAAGAAATGTACTATTTTTGTAGACACATTACTAAATAAACACCAAGTAATTCTTGGAATGATTTTCTAGTCTTGAAGCTGCTCCTCCCCAGATTTTAGCCACATGCTACAGGAGTGGAAAAGTTTTGCAGCTGACAGTATCCAAAAATGTTATTAAGGTTGCTGATAAGACTTTGGCCTATGTATTTTTTTTTTTAATTTCTTTTTTTTTCCTGCCCAGGCAAACCCTCTTTTGGCTGAAGCTGGGCACCTTTCAGTTTGCTTTCCTTCGACCCGTGCTCGTGTTTTTATCAATAGTGCTTTGGACTAATGGCAATTACACCCTTTACAATGTAAGTAAATATTTTAATCAGATCCAAAAAAATCCACAGGTTTTAGGGCTGATGTTAGTATCTTAGACTACAACTAACTTTGAAATCTGGGAGCACTTCTAAGTGAGTCCTTACTGTATTCTTTTGAGACCCTGAAGCATATAATTTCTGCCTTCCCCCAGACTCTCAAATTCCTGGCTTCTCTTGGAAAGAAACTGGGCATCAGGGTGGCCTGGGCATCAGGTTATGTTCCAGTATGTTTCCCAGCTTGTAAGGTTAGAATAACAGGACTTCAAGTTGCCCTGTGTACTTGCCCTGTCTTTTGTTAGGTACGGTCTTACGAAACAAGTGTATGTACTGGCATTTAAACAGGAAGCCTAATTCTATGTTTTTCTGCAAATCCTGGTGAATTTTATATCTATGCAGAAAATCCTGGTGAATTTTATATCTATGTAGAAAAGATAGTACTGCACTTCTGCTTTGTACTATGTAAGCTCCAAGATGATGGAGAAGTATCTGCTAATAATTTTGCACCTCTTGGATACCTCAGATTAAATGTAATATGTTTTTTTTTTTGTTCTTTCATGGTATAAAATAAATGACCCCTCTGAGATACCAGGCTGAATATGCTCTCATGAGCTGCTGAGCATTCCCAGGTGCTGCTGAGGGGTTGTGTCACTTGTTATCTTGCCAGGATGAACAGATTTACGTGTGCGTGCCTGCTGCGTGAGAGCACTGTGCTAACACTCCAGTTAGTACTGTGCGGTTTCCCCATGCAAACCCCAGCAACTACGGCTGCCATCAGCTTTCATGGAGATAGAAACAAGCATTTTAATGTCTGCATCATCCAGTACACAACTTCTTCCTGGAAATAGTAAAATGCACTGTAAAGTTTTATAGGTATGCTTGTTTGATTTGCTTCTCAGTTATCTCCCAAAGGAGCTGCAATATGGATTAGCTGCTTCGTTGGTGTGCTCACCATTATTGCTCTGTGGCCAGTTGCAATCATGTTTCAACAAGTTAGGACTCTCCTTATCGGTAAGAAGATCATCCCAAAGTTTGCTCTTTATCAGGTGAGGAGTTTAATATTTCCGATAAGAATTTCTCTTAACTGCTGATATAACACTCTCTCTCTGGTTCTTGGTCCTTTGTTGAAAAGTTATAGTATTATTTTTTTTTCCCATTAAATGCACGGTGTAAAGGCATATTTTAACTGGATTAAAGCTGCATCCCTTTGAAGCACTCTTGGCTGCTGTTCAGTTTCAGCTTGAGCCAATTTACCTCTAATCTCTCAGGAGTGCTGGAGATGTGAGAGCCACATAAAATCCATTCATCTTTAGGCAACTGAAATCAAAACAGCACCTTCTGCAGGACTTGAAGGAAACTTTGGACATGTGGTAGCCTGAAACACAGTATTAAAATGCTGGTGTGTACTTTTCAAAAGTAGGAGAGGATATGGAGCGTTGTGTGGGTGGCTGTTGTTTGAACTGTTTCAGCATATCACAATGTTCTGTTTTGACGCTATTTTTCTTGGCCATTCTGCACTTTAGAGTTAGATAATACAGAAAATACTGGCTGGGAATCATTAAATAGTAAGGAAGAGAACCAGATAGGTTAGACTGAAAAAGCCAAGGGACAAGGCCACCCTCTTCCACATCACCCTGAACCAGTAAAGCAGAATCCTTGGATATGCATCCGTCTTGAACAGGACACGAAGAAAAGCTGGTGCACTAAGGTCTCCGTTAAGTAAATGCAATAAACAGGATAGTTGCACCTGCAAAGCTGTATTAGCGTGAATCTCGTTTTAAGACGGCAAATTCTCTTAATGCAAGGGCTTATACTCAGGCAGTTACCCCAGCAGCTAGAGAGACACTTTGATATCTCCAACGTAGAGAAGGCCTAGCTTAGAAAAGAGCAGGTGATATGATGCGTAAGTGATTGTTGCTGAAGTCAAGCTGCAAAGAGTCCTTCATCCCTTCTGGTAAAGAAGCCAGTCCCATATAACTTGGGAAGCACCACGTATCCCTGCTGTGGCAAAAAAAAAAGGAGACAACAGAAAAAAAATGTTCTTTGAGTCCTTCCTCCACTAAGGGAGACCATAAACTCATCAGTTAGATTAACAGGAAGATTTTAAAACATTTTACCTGTTATTCAGAGCTCAGTATTGTTTAAAATCCCAGCTGGGATCTCTGTGTATATTGCACCTCCCAAATGAAGGTCTGAGAACAAACATTTTTCAAACAGAGATTTAATTTAACACTCATGTTCAGAGCAATATCATCCTGACCTAAAGAAGAATTCTGCTGAATGGCAGGCAGCCTGCTTGTAGATGGGAGGAAAGGGAGGGCAAGAAAGGAGAAATGAGGCAAAAGAGGGTCTGTTACGAAAGCAGAATTGTTGTGTGAACTATAAACCTTTTCCTGGTAGCTAAGGCATCTGTTTTCTCTTTCTGGTGCAGTTTATCCTCATTCTGAACCACTTGCAGGCAGCTATTATCAACATCTTGGCCATGCAAAGAGTTATTCCCTGTGTTCCACCACTCTCCTCTTCAGCAAGAGGAGCATGTAAGTTCTTTTGGGAAGGATGTTGTTCATTTACTTAGAAAGGTGCCAGTTCAGTATTGCTAACTGCAGTATCTGGTGTTTTCCCAAAATATTAATTTCCTGGGATCCTGTAGTTTTTGGAGGATCTCAGTTTTTACTTAAAAACAGTAGCAAAAGTTTTTGGGTTTTTTGTTGGGGTTTTTTTTTAAGTTTTATAACTGCCATAGAGAAAAGCTTGATAATGAGAAAAGTTGGAATCAGAAATGAGAGAACAAGAAATCAACATACATAATTACTGTTAAATCTCTTATGTTTTGAATTGCAAATTCAAATCCAAATTGTTGTGTGCTTATTGATGGGCAATACTGTACTTCCCTAACTGATTTTATTGCTGAGTGTGAGGGACACTCCATTATGGGGACAGAATGGTAAAGTTTGTTCCTTTTGCACAGATTAAAATTAATATACCATGTATTCACTTTATGTCTGATAGTAATTTGCTCCTTTTGGGGGCTTTTCTTTGCCTGCCTTTTTTTTTGGCAGATATGACCCATCAGCTCCTCATCATGGAAATGTTTCTCATAACCCTAGTCTCAAGGGTGGTCTATCGGAGAAGATACAATGACCTAGAACCTCCAGAGTGTGCGGCTGAAGAAGCTGGGGACAAGCAGCAAGCTCCTAAGATTATCCTGAATGGTGCAGTTACTGAGAATGGATTGCCGAGGGTTTAGAAGCCTTCTGTGCTCCTGTTCTGCAGGAGCTGCAGGCTCAGCTTCAGGAGCTTGTATATTCTTGCACCACAAATAGGCACTGTCCGTGTCGGAACAACTTCTGACATAAATGCCCGGGAGCTGTAGTACTGAAAGGACCACTAGTGGAAACATAACGCTGTTTATTCTCCAGTGATATATACATGGTGTGAGTGTTTTCATACCATGTAATTTAGTAAGATTTCATACCATGTACTTTTATGCTGTTATTGAGCACTTAATGGTAGCCAAACTGTCTCACAATATTACTTTATTTTTTTTATTTTTATTTTTTAGCTATTAGAATGGCTATGATTTAGAGTTAATTCAGAGTCATTCTTGTTCATCTCTTTTGACTTTTAAAAATCTTATTTCACCCTGGATTGCTGTCATATATCCAACACAACATTTTCCCATCCTTCCTCTATTGAAATTTCTCAGCTCTCACTCTATGTCACGAGCTTACCATAGCTAATTCTGATCAGCAGGTACATTTGCATAATTTTTGTTCTGAAATCCCCAAACCTGTCTGGGCTCTGCACCTACAGAAATGATCTCTTTAGGGCAAGACTTCTTACATTCCTTGGCAATTCACCTCCTAACTTGGTAAATACACAGTTGCTGTTTGTAAATATGTCACTGGCAGATGTTCTTCCTAGGGATGGCAGATTCTCTGTCACTGCCTGGGAAAAAGAAACTAGGACTTAGAGTCTGAGATGTCTTCTGCCGCTGGTCTATGATGTTACGTGGTGCTTTGGTGCTCTGCTTGAAAAACAGAAATAACGATACTCAGGATTCTTCTGCTAACAGTGTCTGTGGAGATAAGAGCGATTGAAAGGAATATTGGGGATATTGGGCAACAGCCAGCTAAATATGAGCCAGCAGTGTGCCCAGGTGGCCAAGAAGGCCAACAGCATCCTGGCTTGTGTCAGGAGTAGTATGGCCAGCAGGAGTAGGGAAGTGAGTGTCCCATTGTACTCAGCACTGGTGAGGCTGCATGTCAAATACTGTGTTCAGTTTTGGGCCCCTTGCTACAAGAAAGACATTGAGTTGCTGGAGTGCGTCCAGAGAAGAGCAATGAAGCTGGTGAAGGGTCTAGAAAACAAGTCCTCTGAGGAGTGACTGAGGGAACTGGGGTTGTTCAGTCTGGAGAAAAAGAGGCTGAGGGGAGACCTTATTGCTCTCTACAACTACCAGGAAAGGATGTCGTAGGGAGGTGGGCGTTGGTCTCTTTTTCTCAAATAACAAGTGATAAGATGAAAGGAAATGGCCTCAAGTTGTGACAGAGGAGGTTTAGATTGGGTATTAGGAAAAATTTATTCAGCAGAAGGGTTATCAAGCATTGAAACAGGCTGCCCAGGGAAGCAGTTGAGTCACCATCCCTGGAGATATTTAAAAGATATGTAAATGTGGTGCTTAGAAACATGGTTTAGTGGTGGAGTGGGCAGTGTTAGATTAACAGTTGGACTTAATGATTTTCAAGATTTTTTTCAACCTAAATCATCCTATGATTCTATGGAATCTCTTTCAAAAAATTTCTACCTCCCCAGTTTCTTCACCCCAAATCTGACCTGCTCAGGCATCCAGTAGGGCTTAGAATCATAGAATCATAGAATGGCTAGAGTTGGAAGGGACCTTCAAAGGTCATCTAGTCCAACTATTACAGGATCTTTTCAGTTCACACCCATTGCCCTGTTTTGCATAAGCATTTTTTTACTTTTCACAAATGATCCTGATATTCTTGCAGGAGCCTAATTGCTTTGGTTTAGCTCACTATAATTTATAAAATGATACTGTGTTTAGTAAGCATTTGGATATTCTGTTTGTTGGGACGGGAGGTGCAGCGCCATATACTTGCACTTGTCTATCCTCACCTAGTCTGATCCCTGCAAGTAAATACCCAATCCGTGCAGCAGGAATGTTATTCCATATGTAGGCTGGGAAAATGTTTCATGTTGGAAAAAAATGATAATAACATATTTTACCTATATTGTATCAAAAATAACTTATCATCAGAGCAAAGCTAGGCAGATAGAATGGTTTAGGCTGGAAGGGACCTTTAAAGGTCATCTAGTCCAACCCCCCTGCAAGAAGCAGGGACATCTCCAACCAGATCAGGTTGCTCAGAGCCCCATCCAACCTGGCCTTGAATGTTTCCAGGGATGGGGCATCCACCACCTCTCTGGACAACCTGTTCCAGTGTTCCACCACCCTCATTGTGAAAAAAATTTTTCCTTATATCCAGTCTGAATCTACTTCCCTTTGTTTTAAAACCATTGCCCCTTGTCCTATCACAACAGATCCTGCTAAAAAGTTTTTGCCCATCTTTCCTGTAGGCCCCCTTGAGGTACTGGAAGGCCGCTATCAGGTCTCCCCGGAGCCTCCTCTTCTCCAGGCTGAACAGCCCCAACTCTCTCAGCCTGCCCTCATAGGAGTGGTGCTCCAGCCCTTTGACCATTTTTGTAGCCTCCACTGGACTCACTCCAATAGATAGTGGGGCTTTATTTTTAGTTTATGAGGAATTAAAAAATGCTTTCAGTTTAGGAGTTGGTGGAAAATGAAATATTCTGAAACCAGCTAGTAAACCATCTGGAAGTAGAAAAGGGGGCTGAATTAAACAAAATGTTCTCTTCTTTCTAATTGAGGTCAGAAATAATCTTTTCTTTAACAAAAGAAGGATTCCATTATAGTAGAAAAAGGGAATTGTTTTTGTTTTCAATTTTTATATTTAATTTTTTATAAGCAGGCAGTCCTGAACTCATTAATGTGAGAGAATCTGCATTTTTCGCTTGAAAAATAATTTAGGCAAAAATTTTCACTCTGCATTAGAGTGTCAGTAGAATTAACTGGGATCAGCTAACATATTCTTAACATGGGACATTTTTTTAATGTATTTTCACATTATGGCTATTAGTATATTCCTAATGTTGCTTAATATTGACGTAATCTAGGCCACAGGTACATTTGTAGACTTGCAGAGCCGTACTTAATTTAATAATGGCATTGGGAATGGTTGGCTGTGAGTTCAAGCAACTTCAAAACTGGAAAATGAAATATTTTGAGCTGGTAAGGAATCTTTGTGAACTGCTGTGGAAAAGACTTCAATTAGCAGAGCAAATAAGGCAAATGAGCATTACTGGAAAAGGTTTTCTGTAGCGGTTCTGCACAGGCCATGCCTTGGTGGCTGGGATCAGTGCCATGGAAGAGCAGATCCATGCGCTGTAGTGTGATCAGTGCGTTTGAAAACAGACGGTATGTGTGGAGAAGTGGTGGTCTCTGTAGATCCAGCGAAGGCAGCGGCTGGTGCACAACAAGAGCCTTGACCCATCTGTTGGTCTGGTTATCTGTCGTGTCTCTGAAGTGCCTGTTAAATAGACCATGTAAACATCATGATTTAGCCACAGGTATCACTAGTTGTTATGCTTTTGGGCAGATATTTAATATTTGTTGTGATCTTTGTCTAACATATTTTGGTAATAAAATGTACCATGGTGACTGTCAACCACAGTTCAGATTTGGCAGCGAAGATGTTTCTTTTTTACTATGTACAGTCATGGAGGTCTCATTCCAAAAATCACTTGCTTACACAGAACCCTTTTCAGAGCAAAATTGGACATACTTTATCTTAACTCTGTGCCTAAGTTCTTTCCTGATTTACAATTTATGTGAATGCAGCAGAATGTATGGATCTTATTGTTAGAATTTTTTTTTTTTTTAGATTTCTAAGTTAACCATTTCTTCCCCATGTCTGGCTGAGACCAAGAGCTGTAGCCTGCCTAATCTAGGTGCCGTGTCTGGGTAGGCATCTGGGAGCTAGCAGCCAGGGGCAGCAGGTGGCCTGCATTGCAGTGCATTCATTCAGGTGCTCTTGAAGTTAAAACATCGCAAATCACAACTTCCAAGTTGGACCTTAGGCAAGTCTGAGTGTGGAAAAACAAAACAGAAAGCTGGAAATTCCTCCAATCTCAGTTCTGATAAGGATCCCTTTCAGGTCAGGAAAAAAAAAATTGCTTTCAATTATGTGTTTGTGATTAAAACATTTGAAAACATTTAACAGAAGCCAGAAGATAAATTTCATAACTAATTTTATACAGCTGCTGTAAAGCAATGAGTGTTAAGGTGAGCACCTAACCTTTATGCTATGTTTGCTTGGGATTATCATGTGAGGAAGGGTAAAGGTAATATTATCAATGTTTTTTGTAATTTTAAAGCTACTAACACTTTTAAATAGATAAACATACACAGAGATGTGTGATCAAAGGCTAAGAGAGTTTAGGCATTCGGAAGCAATTAATGAGAACACAGGAAAAGATGAGTTACGTGTTTTGGGCGGCCATGTGCTGAAGATGCAGGAGTGAAGGTGAGCACTATGAAGCCTCCTGCCATGTCACGTGGGGGTGTGCAACATGAACAGCACACACAGGGCGGGGAGAACAAACCCTAGCACCTTGTAACGTTGCAGGAGCGGGCTGGCAAACAAAAGCTGCTCGGTGCTCTTCTCCATCCGTCATTTAAACTATTATTTTTAAACAACGCTAACGGAGTACTTCCTGTTCCAGAAGACCATAGCACAGTCTCCTGTCAGCCGCAGCGTGGGCAGTGCTGAGACCTTGAAGAGGTCCCCCCAGCAGACCTCATAGCAGCGGCAAGCTGTCATTCCCTAGGCAGGGCTAACCTTGGCCGGCAGCGAGGACTGCATTGAAGTGCATGCCTTTGTGTTTCATACGTGTCAGCGGCAAAGGCCTCGAGACTTCACACCCGAAGTTTCAGGTGTTAAGAGGGTGCTTTGCTGATCATAGAGCTTTCTATCCCTACATCCCCTGTCCTGTCTGTTCCTGCTCCCTCAAACTTACCCCTGCCTCATTCTCCCTCCTCAAGAGAAAAAGATGGAGTGCTCTGAGGCTGGACTCGGTGGGGAGGTGGAAGGGTGTCAATGGATGCCTGCAGACCCAGGGCAGCCAGATGACAGAGCCTCCTTTCTATGCAGTGTCTTTCCAAAGAAAGGCCAGGGGAAAAAGCAAAAAAAAAAAAAAAAAAAAGACAGTACAAGAGCTTAATTGTGATCCTGTGGTTCCCAGAGCTGGAATAGAGGAGGAAGTTAGGTAACACAATAAGGATACAAACAATAGTAAATTGCCAAATAATCGAGCAGTTGTTGTGCCAGCATAGCACTTGAAGGCATGGGTGCTTCACAACGTACTTACTGGAGCTCGAAGTCTCAGAATATCCTGTATTGTTCTTCAAGCAAGGAAAAGAAATGCACCTACTGTAGAAAGTGCATGGGAAAAAAAGGGAAACAGGGAAAAATTTTTACATTTTGGTGGGAGAAATCAGGCTTAAGTTTTGGCAATATTTGGGATGTTTTTGGTCAATTGTAGGGAGAGAGAATTGTCCAAAGGCAATTTCCCCTTCATTTGTGGATGTCTCTTCCCTTCACAACTACAAATAAGCCACCATCTTTAAGGGCTGACTGCCCCGCATCCATTATGCAGACAGTGGCACAGCATATATAGAAAACTAATGGTAGGATAAAATTACTTATGTTTCCGTTAATGCAATTCAGCAGCTGAAAAAGTGTCAGTTTCCCCTCTAGAGATTCAGGCATCGGATCACAGATGCCTTCTGGGATCTAAGGCATAGTTTTGATACAGGCTGAAATCGGTTCAGACATCTTAAAGAACTGCTAAGCTGTGAGAAAGCGCTGCAAGACATTCTGCAGAGCAGAGCCATGAGAAGAAAGGTAAAACTGCTGGCAAAGGGAAGAGTGTTGACACAGGGATAATCAGCAGCTCAAGGGTTCTTCAAGAGAAAAAACAACTTGAAAAACACACAAAATCCCACAGAAACAAAACCAAGTAGCCCAAGGACGGCAGCTCAGCCATGTCATTGATCAGCCCTTTACCAAGCAGCAGCAGAAGCCAGCCCTTCCCCTCTTGGCTGAAGGCTGCCTGGCCAGTGTTGGCTCCTTATCGGGGTGGAGAGCATATTACTCTGTTAGCTCTACCTACACATTGTGTATACTGACCAATAAATCATCAATTTTACTCTCTTAAGCTGTGAAATCCTTTCCTGCAGAGGCTTGGTACCTAGCAAAAGGCACCCAAATAAACTGACTCAGAGGCGGAAGGTTAGAAAACAAGGGAGTACGGGCAGCACCTCCTCCTTTATCACCCTTTGAGAATCACCGCCTTAAGAACCACAGGAGGAGTTAGAAACAGCATGAAAACAACTTCTGAATTTATATTCAGTCCTTTACTGCCAATTTCTAAAAAAAAAGTAAGTTTCTGAATCTCCTTGTAACCTTGCCATACCCAGCCAGCCAGCAAAAGGTGCGAGCTAATTGTTAAATTCAGTTCAACAAGTTCCTCATTAGGGGGAAATTACCCGAGTTTGAAATCTGCTAATTTTCCAATCAGGGTGAGTGTTTGCACTTGTGATTTGGAAATAATTAACACACAGTATAACATCACAACCTATGTAAAGGCTAACAGTAGAAGGACTGATTTCCTTGGCATGAAAATGGTGTGCTTGTTTTCGCCAGAGTTCTATTACTGTCCTTTCAGTACCGGTATCTGCTGCATATGGTGTTCTAGTATTTATTTAGATTGATTCTTCACAGAGCTGTACTTTTTAAATGTTAATTTTGAAAAATTGAACCTTTATTTTCCAGAGCTATGAGCATTTTTTTTTTCTTCTTCCTGTCAATATAAACTTTTCCAGAATTACTTGCTTCTATCGTCTCTAACAAGAAATTATAAACTGTAATTTTAGACTAGGGCTTTAGCCTGAGTTCTGCACACTTTAAAATGCACGTTCCCAGAAGAGCCAAGTTCTGGTCCTTAAGGGTATTCCTATGAATGTGAATGCCCTATAGTATTTAGAAGAAAGGATGTCCAGGTAGGACAATTAATTAGCAAAGCAGATGTGAACACGGGAGAAACAAATGTAGTAGGAAGACAATTTTCTACCTTAATGTTTCAGGTATTGATATATAACCCCGATAATCCCCACTTTTATGTATTATCAGACAATATTAGCTAGTCTAAACCATGTATTATTTCTGGTAAATGATGCTACTCTTACAGCTTAGAGCACCACGCTTGTACAACTCAGTTTATTAGTGACCTCTCACCACAAAGAGTGCAAGGGAGAGGAGTGATTGAATCTCCATGAGCTGAGCCAACTCCACCCAAAGGTGTCGTGGTGTGACTACACCACAGCTTATTGACCAGAAGGGTGCAACTTGACAGCTACAGACAAGGAGAAGAGCCCATTCCACGTGAGCAGGCGGCGTGCAGCAAAGCACAGGTATGTTATCTGGGCTGATGTCTCGTCTAGAAGCAGCCCAGTTTTGGCCACAGGCACAGTGACCCAGAGCGTGGTACGTGAACTTTGCATGCCCACCGTTAGCACATGGGGCTTTGCATTGCCTTCTGTCACCACATTGCTTTTAAACCCCTGCGACCTCCAAGCAGAGCCTCTCACAATAAAACAAGCCAGCAAGGGTAGGGTAGCTTTAAATGGCATCTCATCTACCAAGGTTTTGTCAAGCAGCATCCTTTAGGCAGAAAGGCTGCCTGGCGAAGCCGTAGGAGGGAAATGCGGCTCTTCCTGCACAGCCCTGTCTCCTTGCATGTCCATGGATATCTGTGGCAACTGTTTACACAGAGATAGGAATTGTGTTTCAGGTTCACATGAGTCAGCACTTGGGAATTCTCTTACTGGATTAATATCTCTGACTTAGGTAATCTGTTTTGAACGCTTCTAGTATCTTAATTGCTTGGGGCTTTCTCAGTATATTTTTGGATGAATGTGAATAGAGCTTACTTGCATTTCTGCCTTCACAGAAGCAGCATTTGTGATTTGTGTGCGTGCCCATCAAAGTAGCATTCACACTGCCAGAAATGGTACACAGGTGGTGGGGATTTGCATTTCCATGCACGCTGACAATGACTCCTTTTCCCGTCAGTTTTGCTTTTTATAGCTCGTTGATTATGAATTACTGTGGCTTCCGAAATTCTGGACGGCAGTTCTCATATCCATTTTTGTGTTGCTCTGTTTCTATTCACCTGCCTACTTTTGTTCGTGATATCAGCTGCTGCTATTTCTGTGCTTCAGGAGAAATTGTTCACATCTGCTTTGGTTATAGGCAATATTTCCTACGTCAAATCCCTAGAGCTGTGAGAGCATCTTTTTTTTTATTCTCTCTCTCATGTGGAGCATCCCCCCTCGCTGCTCGTATGTAATGTGAACAAGAGAGCACAAGCAAATAAGCCTGAAGGGCTAATACGTTAAAATTCATGGGTTTGATTGAAGACGACTGTTTATTTTTCTGAAGCTATTTATTTTCTCTATGTACCTTATCTTTTACTTAAAAAAAAAAATGATAATATTTCAAGCTCTGGTTAAGTAACCCTTATTTCACAAGAAACACATTAGCCATTTCACTCCCGTTCTTACAGAGCAGCTATTGTGTTACAAAAGACACACCTGGCAATGTGGGGATGATTTTTCCTGCAGTGCCAGCTGCCTTGAGAGTTGCTGAGGAACCTACCCTGCATGAGTGAGGGAGATCAAAGCCATCAGGTCATCTGCCAGTCTGAGTCCTGCTTGTTGTTTGCCAGTGGATAACATTAAGGAGATAAAACTCAACCGTTTTTCTTCCTCTCTTATCCTTTTGGTTACGCGCTGCCTTCTACTGGGCAACATCTTTCATGCTCCCTCCTTCCTTTGAAATTCTCTTCTTGGAGGCCTAAAGATCACAGCCTCCTGCCCGCAGACTGCCTGGGGAGAACAGCCCCTACCACCAAAATGGGAGATGTCAGGCAAAGTCACCTGGTGAGGTCCCCCTTTTCTGGCTGCCTGCTGAGGATCCAAGGCACTTCTGAGCCCTCAGGTAAGGGGCTGTGAGGTTATGATGGTCTTTGCTGTCAGTATAATTATGCACCAGAAAATCAGCCAGCTCCTGTAAGCTAGTATTAGTCTCTTAACAATAGTAATGAGTTAAATGTTCATTGGTCTCCTACCAGCAAATTGTGGATGCCAAATGTGAGTTACTTTGCTACTCAGCAGTACTGAAAAAAAAAACAAACCCAACATTAAAAAATTATTAACTCTTGGTGATTCTCCCAACATATTCATGCACACACACAAATCCCTCCTATAATTTCTCTGTTTTAAATCACTTGTACAGATTTAACAGAGTGACATGCAAAATTGGTATCAAAGCCATATTAAGTAACGCATGTACACTACGCTAAGCATGAGAAATGAAGTTTTTCAGGAGTTAGTTGTGTCTGTTCCAACATAAAAATTACTTTGCTATAATTTTTACACTGATATTCCCAAACCACCCTCAGGGCTATCAAGCTGTTCTCTGTTTTTAATGTACATTCACCTGTTGGTAAGTGGTGGCCCAGCAGAGCATCCATTTGAAGGCAACAGGCAGGCACCTGCTTTGCTCACATCCTCCAACTCCTGAGCACCTGATGCCACCCATCACTTTACAAGGCAGCAACCGGCAGAAGCTGGGTGGCATTAGAAAGCAGCTCTCAGGTTAGCCTTGCTACCGCCGTATGGTGCCCTCAGCAACAGCTTCTTCAGGAGAACTGTGTTTGCGAATCCCTTGCGAAGGAATTAAATAAAATTTTCCTTGTAATCATTGTAATGAGATTGGGAGTTGCTTTTGTAATGTTAAAGAAGAGACAATACCAACACCCCCGTCATCATTTTTAGCCTGCCTCTCCCTCTGGAAAAGAATGCTGATAAATTGAGAGATATTAAAAGGATTTAATTTGGATTTATCGTTCTTAATTTTCTAGACTTAAACCCACCCTTTGAATGGCTCTTTTTGAGGAAGCGATCTGACTCCTTTATTAGTTTAATAGGATTTGGCTAAGATTATTGACCATATCCTATCCTCAAGCTGGATTTCCACTGCTAGTCTAAACAGATTTCCCTGGCACTAAGGCAAATCCTCTCTGCAAACAGTTGTAGCTGCCTGAGACAAGACTTGCTACCCATCCTTTCCCTCTATTGTCAGTAAGGAATCTCTGTTGAAACCCTCTCCTAAGAAGAGGTGAGACAAGCGTGACTAAGTGCCAGCTGGCTGTTTGGTTTTCTTTAAAATCACATGATTAATTACTTTCAAATTTTCTTATCTTCTCTTTGTATTCTTCTGCTACCCAAAGCTGGGTGAAGAACCCCTGTAATTGCATCACACTAAAAAATTTGCGGTGAGAGATGATTAGTAAAACTTAACTGGCCATCTTCCATCTTCCCCCCTCCCAGCTCCTGTATTCCTGGGAAGCTACAGGCTGACCGCCCAGCAACGCACAACAGCTATCCCCATCCCGGAGCCACCTGAGGGTTTTTCTTCTCTTTTTCCAATTATTGATAATCACTGAAAATGGCAAGCACGTGCAATGTGGTGTTTTCCCTCCCTCTTGCATCTTTTTCTGTTTCTTTCATGTTGCAGGTAGAAGGACACCTGGGTTTGGAGTCTACACTGTGCCCTCTTTCAAATATTTTTAGCAGAGAACTCATACTCATTTTGCTTTTCTTTGCATACTCATTCTAGCTTTCTAGGGAAGCTAAAGGACACATTCTATTAGATGCTTTTTTTTTTTTAAATGGTGAAAATAATTCTCAGGAAAGTAAAATATTTTTCATGGAAAAAAAAATGTTAAGCACCCCCTATGATGCTCTCAATGAGCAAAATACCTCATATTTTTTTTCCTGATTTGTAATATCTGCACTATTCTCACTGTATGTGTGTCCCAAGCAAAGCCTGTTTGGTCTAGTCTTCGGTGGTTCTATACCAAGCTAAATCAAGCTAACATGATTTTTTTTTTTGCAGCTAACATGTTTAGCTTTTTAAATTTGCATGTGCAGAAGTGGCAAACAGAGCAAGGGCAGGGGAGCTACTGGAGAAGTGTTGGTGAAGGAAGGGCAGTCGCCAAGGATAACCACAAATAACAGTCTCAGAGGTTCCAGCACATCATCACTGGGACAGCAAAAGAGGCTGAAGTTTATATTTGTGCCACAATGGGAAATAGACTTCATCCCTATTTAATTTATTTTTATTCTACATTGTCTACAGGGGCTTTAGTGCTATACCTTGAGAAGGAACTTCATTCTGCTCATGAAGTCAAAATCACTGTATTTGAGATAATCCCCCACTCTGGTTAGAAAGGAAGAAAAAAAAAAAACCCGAATATGACAAAATAATTGTGTGTCACCCCTCCTGTTTCCACAGTTTGCCACAGCTGAGGCGTTAACTGTAGCAGCCACAGGGCAAGGCAGTTATTTCCCAGAGGTACAGAGCGATGGCGACCGCTGAGCGCCCAGTGCCCCCGCCGAAAAGCAAGCAGCCTCCAAGGGCTGAACCCACTCCCTCCCACCTTCCCCAAAAACCCCGCCTTACCAGCAACCGCGGCCGCGCCGGCAGCCTGAAGCATCCGGCCTAACATCTGGGAGCCGCCAGATGTTCCCAGGAACAGCGGCGCGAGGCACACCCCCTTGGCCAGCGGCGGGGGAGTTCCCCGAGGAGTCACTAGATGGCACCCCGAAACAGCGCACCGGGCCTCCCCCCCCACCCCACCTCCGCTGCCGCCCTGCGGTGCAGCCCACGGGAGACAAGGGATGCCGTGACGCGCGGTCTCATTCTGTGGATGCTGTGGTTTTCTTGCCTTCATTGGTGAGCTCACCATTTATTATCAGCAGGCAAAGCTCAATTCCATAGCATCACAGAATGGTCTGGGTTGGAAGGGACCTTTAAAAGTCATCTGGTGCAACCCCCCTGCAAGGAGCAGGGACGTCCTTGCCCTCAGTTACAGTTAAATTAGTCTTTCATTTTGGAGGGCGGCTCGTTTCGGCTGCTTTCAGGAACGTTCGCACGAAGCGATATGAACCGGGCTTGTCACTCCAGCGGCTGCCACACAGCTGCAAGGTTAGGGAGATCTGGGATTTATTTTAGAGGAAAAAATGCATGGTTGCAGTCTCTCCTGGATACTGTTTGGAATGAACAATATCTCCCTTCCCTCATTTTACTTACACTCCTCTAAGTATTTAGTAGGAGTCACTGTTGTTGTTGTTGCTACCCATAGCATAAGCAGTAAGAATGAAAGGCGGTTTACCTTCTAACTACCCCTGTAGAGGAAAAACGTAAATCAAACTGGGCGACGGGCGGCAGTTTCAGTTGTTCTCGCTCAGACCCTGCTGTATGAGTCCTGCCAGGTGGGCACTGCTTCTCCTTTACCGCACAGCAACCTTTGTGTCGCAAAAATTGCAAACGCAGTGAAGTTACTCCTATGGCACCTTTAACCCTAACTTCCAGTATGGCCAACGCAGGATCTTTTATGGTCTGTGAAGCTATACACACACGGAGCTCTTCACTCCTGCCCTCCAAGTGGAGGCACCGGGGTGGAGACCTCGGTTCTTCAGCTTGTGTGGAAGTTGAAGTTCCCCCCCTGCCCGGCACAAAGCAGATAACTCCTCGGGGACGCATTTTTACTGCTTATCAGGCTGGAGGTGTTTACGCTAATGTTTCAAATTGGACTAGTGTTTCTGAAACAAATCTCCTAATGGTGTTTCTAATGATGCCTTGGGCTGCCCGGGAGGCTGATTTCCAGGCGCTCCAGCGGGATGCCATTGGGGTGAAGCTCAAGGGAGAGATGAGCTCCGGGAGTGCACCTACCACTCCTCAGCTGCCAGCAGGCTTTCAGCCCACGGGGCCAGCCTAGAGCTAGGCCAAAATGTGAATAATGGAGATACAAAGTCCTCAGAATGAACCATCACACTGTATGGATTTACCCCCAAGGATGGCACACTGCTGGCCACATGTAGGTGGAGATACTGTTCCTGATGCTTAATGTGACGTTTCCCCCAGTCTTAATTTGGGAGCCATCCTTGAATTTGTCCCTCAGTGATGTCTATACTATATGTTGTTTCCTTCAAGTTAAATCTTTTAGAGAATTTTGCCATCCACTAGTGAGAACATGCCTACTGTCTCATATTTTTCTTTCCTCCTTTTTCCTTGCCCCTGTATAAAGTACCACTCATGGCTGTCCCAGGGACTTGTTTTTCTGCAGCATTGATGGACATGGTACCAGACACAGGAGAAATTCTATTTAATACAGAGAAGTAACATAACTCACTGCCCTACCCTGTAGCTGTGGTGCCTAAGGGATTGGGGCATTTTAAAGGCATGCTGCAATTTGCCATCTAGGAAGATTCAGTCACACAGGGTCACTGTTTTCAGCCTTGCTGTTCTTCACCTTATCACTCTGGTTTGGAATAGGATGTATAAAATTCAAGCTCAATGTGCCCTCTAGTGAGAGCCTATTCCTTCCTTCTTCTAGTTAAAGAGGCACTGTCAGAATTTAATGTCTTAGTTTATTCTCCCTTTAAACATGGCTAATGAGACCATGCTGATGCCACTTACTTGCGGAAAAAAAAAAAATTCTTCACCCCTTCACAGCAACCCCTTCTGTTAGATAGTGATACTACCTAGTGATGCATGTTATCCATCTTCATTTTAGTTGGTGGTATGTGATAACTTCAGATCTTAAAGTCTTACTGCCTGGCAAGAAGAAACGCAGCAGGGGCAGAGGGAGAGGAGGAAGAGAGCCAGGACGAGCGCTCACACCTGCAACCATTTCTCAAGGTGTTATTTTGCCTTGAGCACCTTCTGCTATGCCAAAAGACTGCAAGGTTTAAAAACATACAGCAACTATGTGTATCAACTAACGCATACAGTACATAGCTATGATTAACAGGGTATTCAGATCAGTATTGCTTGAGTATTAACTAGTACTTAAGTACTTAAGTACAGGCTCCTCAGCTAAGTATTACAAGTCAGGCAGGCAGCTGTTGGTCAGGAGGGGAAGTCTGCATTTCCATGGCTCTTTGGAGAGGATCATAGAATGACAGAATGGTTTGAGTTGGAAGGGACCTTTAAAGGTCATCTAGTCCAACCTCCCTGCAAGGAGCAGGGACATCTCCAACCAGATCAGGTTGCTCAGAGTCTCATCCAGCCTGGCCTTGAATGTTTCCAGAGATGGGGCATCCACCACCTCTCTGGGCAACCTGTGCCAGTGTTCCACCACCCTCATTGTAAAAGATTTTTTTCCTAATATCTAATCTGAATCCACCTCCCTCTATTTTAAAACCATTGCCCCTTGTCCTGTCACAACAGACCCTACTAAAGAGTTTCTGCCCATCTTTCTTATTGTGATCCCTCGTCCAGCCAAATTGCTGTCTGCTGAATCCCTGCCTTCTTTCTTAGGGTGCTGCATCTCCCCATTCCCAAGAATTTTTCCACTTTACTGCCTCTACAATTTCATTTCTGCCTGTGTACTTACTTTCACGTGGCTTTTGCTTACACTTTCTCTTGCAGCTGGACAGCAACTTTCTAAGCAAAACTCAGCCCAGGCATCACAGCTGTGCCACCACAAAAGCAAGCCTTGGGTCACGGGCACCTGAACATCTGGGCTGCTGTTCAGTGTTTGAAAGTTAGCTGCACATTCCCATCAGAACAAAGGTAAAGGCATAATATTGCTCTCTGTTGTGACACCTAGACCAGTGTGACATTGATCATTAACATCAGAGTTTTTAAATTGTGATTAGGGCAGGTTAGACTACTGTTCCTTCAGATATTTTTAGTACCATCATGAAGAGGTTGAGGCTAGACAACTCATCATAACATCAGCAACAGACTCCATTGATTATAGCACAGTCTTTCAGATAAACACAGTGGGTTTGATTTCTGAAAAAATCTTCCAGTGATAGAAAATGTCCCATAGGCTCAGATAAATTGTCCTAGCGGTTGCTTTAACACCTTAAGAAGGACCAAGTGCACCAAACGCTTTTAGCAAGACATGCTGGTTTCGAAACAGGCTGTGAAAGATCTGAACAACAAATTTTGTGGGGGAGTCTTCCGTAGTAAACAAAGAGAATGTTAGAATCCACCTTCTGAAAGTTCACAAATACAGGACGAAGACCAAGCTTTTTGGATAGCAGAGCAGAAAAGCCCCCAGGTACCTGATAACCAAAAGAAGCATGCACTTATTAGAAGCCACACATGGAAAGAATGAAGAATGTGATCTTGGTGGAGCCGCTAGAAAAAAAAACCTCTTTGATTCACCAGTTAATCAGAATGTACTACAGAGAAATAAATACAAGGGTAACCTCATTTGCTATTTATTTCTGGCTCATATTTTCACAGGCTTTGAAATGTGCATTTCATCAGTCATCTACTCTGGAGAGGGAGAGGAACAACATGAATTTCAGCGCTTCTATTTTTGCCTGCAAAATATTCAAAATTGTTTCTGCAGAAGCCATGGGCAGCAGTGGGGAACGTTTATTTAAAGAAATTTGGAACAATGGATCACTAGTGATTAAAATAAAAATGGAAATTACATTTTGAAGGCAGGAGGCAAATGAGAATTGCATTTACAATCTTTCAGCATTTTCCATGTACGAACTATTCCCAAGTAGTTGCATTTTGGAAATTTTGAAGCCTGGTTGTCTTTTGAAGGTTATGAAAAATGCAGATTCAAGCTCTTCATTTTATGCTAATATAAACAGGTGAAGGAGAATACTGGTTTGTTGAAACGAGGGAATTAGCATGTGAATGGGGAGTATTGGACTTCTTCCTCTTGAAAAGGCAGTTTTCAAAGTAGAAACAAGGACTTAAATCTCAGACTGTGATTTTTCTCTTTTCATATCCCGAAATCATGTTACTTGCAGTGCATTAACAGCCTTTGAGTCCATACCATCAGGCTACAGGTGCGGTTATTTTGACAAATCGCCATCATCTACAAATCCAACCATCAATGGCTCAACTTGTTTTCTCGCCCCGCTTCCTAATTCTTTTGGATCTCAGTTGCGGTTTTCAGGACTGACAGTTATAAAAATACTTACAAAGTAAGAATCTGACTGGGAGACCAGCCTGGACTCCCCCCTTCCTTGCCAAATCCTTTTTTTTTTTTCAGAGAACTGCATTGTCAGCCTCGCCAGAGAGGTTTGCTTTTGGTGCTAAAGTATTCCTTGAGAACAAAACAAGCTTGCAGCAGTATGTTGCTGAGAAAGCTAGATTGCAGTGACACAGGAGAATTCATGCCTACTGAAGGGAAAAGATTTGTGGAGATAGTTTCAGAAATGTTTCCAGCACAAGCAGCCATCCGTGTGTGTAAAACTGCACAGCTCAGCCAACCCAGTCATGTACTGTAATGTGTCAAGCCACCTTCAGCAGAGACTATGACATTCTTCGCTCACATGAGGTAAAAACTCAGGAATCTCTGCTGTGAATGCAGTTCCCCAATGAAAGCAAATTTTTGCCTTTCGAGCTCCTCTCCTGCCTCTCCCTGACCTCCGTTCCTCCAAATAAGCCACAGTAACCTGCCCTGCGTTTCAAAAACCAGCTTGAATTTGTGCGATGGTGTGCACGTTTGTTCTCCTTCATGGCGTTTTATTTGCCTCTGATTAACAACTAAAGCAAACCAAAACCACTGCAGCTGGTTTTAAGTGCCTCCTTTGGCAGAGAACGGCGCTTGTAGTAAGTCTGCTCTGGCGACGCGTCTGCTCCTGCCTCCGCCAGCCCCAGAGCTGGGCCGCTCAGAGGGACGGAGCACAGCACCGCTCTCCAGCCAAGTCCTGCAAATGCAACTCCATACGATGCTCTCTGCCCCACCCAGCCTGCTTTTATCTGCAAAAACATTCACCTGATTTTGAAACCAACATTTTATTTGGCAATAGCATAGAGGTTTTTCAGTTTTAGCCCGCTTATTTGTTTGGGGTAATCGTGGTAGACTTCTGATGAAGGAGCACTGGTCTGAGCTCCCTGCAACTGGATGTTCTCACTGCAATACCTGAGAGCGGTGGCTAAAATCCACTTCTGCTGCACTGCCAGTGGGAAAGGTGGCAGGAGGTGCAGCTATATTATGCTGCTTTAAAGGCCATAAAGCTCTCCTTTCTCCTGGCAATGCCAATGTTTGCCTTTCTGACTAAATGACTGACTTCTTGATGCAACAGCTGCTTTGCTCCATAGGTGAAATGTAAGTCACTCAATAAAACAAGTGTCTACAGTTGTAAGATTACAAAGGTTGTTGGTTTTGTTTGTTGTTAAAACAGATGTGTACTTGTCTTGATTGCTTTACTGGGCAATAAAAATTTTCTAATCAGGTCAGTGAAAATATTAATTGGTACAGAATGGGTGTTGTTGCTGACTTGTAATGAGATGTAGCGTCTCCCAAAAGGATTTACCCTAAGACGTCTGTAATCTTCTCAAGAGAAGGCAATTTAGGTGGTAGCTAGTGGGAGAAAACACACCACTTCTCAGTTCAAGTCGCCCTGACCATCCTTTGACACCAGTAACTGGTGCACGTTCCTAAATCTGCTTTACATTGTGCTGATTTAAATGAAGTCCCACCTGCTGTCTGAATCAGAAAGCTACTGCTGTGGTTACAGTCAGGCTGTGCTTAAGGACAAGATACTTTAATATGGCTGAGCAAACCTCACGCTGAAAGGAGTGGCTCTACTATTACCCTGGTTCCTTCACAACTCTGGAGAGGATCTGTAACCTCTCCTCTTTGCCGTTTTGGTGAGGAGTGTGGAAGTGGGAGCACTTCTCTGCTTCTGCAGATTAACTCCCTAAAATGCCACAGCCTGATGTTGGGTTTGTGCCCTCAGTGGGGCAAGGAGGCAAAACCAGGAAAGGGAGGAGGGGAGGCGGGACAGACCCTCTCTGTGGTTGGAGGTGCTTGTGGCAAGGTACAGCCACAGGCACCAGCTGTACTCTTCACTGGTTAGAGCAAGAGGCTCAAAATCAGCTGGAATTGCAAAGTCCAGCCATTCGCAGGCAGCACTCCATGGTAACTCAGTACTGGCTTATCCAGAGCTGTTAACTGGGTGCCCTTTGATTCTTAAGCCTGAGCATTAGCAAGGCAGCTGGGTGACTTTCGGCTGGGGCCCGAACGCAGATTCTTCCTCAGAGCTGTCTCACCTTCCTACCTTCCTTGAAATTATTTACCAAGAGATGTCTCAAGCTATTTTTCCATATCATTACTATTATTCTTAGAAGCTCCTTTCGGTTGTTCAGTGTGCCAGGGCAGAATACTGTGCTGTATTGAGCTGAATGTTTTAAGTGCACTTTTCTCCCACATCCTGCAAGCGTACATGCTTATACAGACAGGCCTCACATTTGTCTTTGTCTCTACGTGAACCTACATCAAACAACAAGGATTGAGAGAAATGTCCATATTTTACTAAAAAGAAAAAGAATCTTCTGTGATATCAGTATATATGGCCAGGAAATGTTTTTGCAGAACATTTTATACAAATTCCTTGGTGGAGGGAATGGGCTGAGACAATAAGTAAACATGGGAACATTTACAAAAAAATATCTCAATGTTAATGCTGAGTAACAATAAATATGAAAATCAACTTCATAATTCCTATTCTGTAATCACAGGATCACAGACTGGTTGTGGTTGGAAGACACCTGTGGAGGTCAACTGGTCCAAATCTCCTGCTCAAGCAGGGCTGTCTAGAGCTCGTTGCCCAAGACCATGTCCATATGTCTTTGAATATCTCCAAGGAGGAAGACTTCACAACCCCCATGGGCAACCTGTGCCAGGGCTAGGTCACCGTCACAGAGGAAGAGCATTTCCTGATGTTCAGAGGCAACCTCTTGTGCTTCAGTTTGTGCCCATTGCCTCTGGTTCTGTCACTGGGCACCATTGAAAAGAGCCTGGCTCTGTTGTATTTGCACCTTCCCTCTCTCCAGGTATATACATTATATACATTGATGAGATCCCTCCTGAGCCTTCTCTTCTCCAGGCTGAACAGTCCCAACTCTCTCAGCCTGTCCTCACAGGGAGAGATGCCCCTTCATCATCTTTGTGGCCCTTCATTGGATTCCCTCCAGTATGTATGTCCATATCTCTCTTGTACCGAGGAGCCCAGAGCTGGACACAGCACTCCAGGTCTGCCCTCACCAGTGCTGAGAAGAGGGGAAGGTTCTCCTCTCTCAACCTGCTGGCAATGCTGGCAATAACAATAACAATTGAAATATTTAATTCATTTTCACAAATAAAATTATTTAGAAGGATGATACTAAACGATTTTGTAGAAGAAAAACATTTTACACTTCGGTTTTTTGATAACCTAAGTGAACTCAAACCTATAAGATCAGAATTGCATTGGTGATACTCAGGAACACGTGATGTGATTTAGAAAGGAGATGTAGTTTGAATGAAAAAGACAGGAAAATATCTCAGAAATGGTGTGCATTGCCTAATGTTTCTACAGTCAGAATCTAGTACCCTGCTGACCATCACTGCAGCACATCTATAACTTTTCACACACACAGTAGTCACATAATCAGTTTGTGTCTCTTACAATGTCTGTGAGAAGGAAAGGGGCTCAGTTTCACTTACATAGTAAGGAATTTATCTGGGAGGAACAATGTTTAATATTCTTATGGCATTAATTTTTCAGCTGTTACTGAACATCAATGAAAACATTTTTAACGTAAAAACACAAACTACAATAAAATAATCAAATTCTGATGTTTACAGGTGAAAAATTATACAATAGGTCTAAGTGTGACAAACAAGCTGGTAAATACCATACCGTTATAACCAGTGAGTCAGGAGACAAAGGCAAAACACCTGAAAAATGCATCCTTACACCGACTATTGTTATCCTTCCCTTCACTCTGCCTGGCTCAGAAAGATTATTTTTCATGTTAGCAGAATGGGACTCCAGCTTTCACTAAAATACATTAAAAAAAAAGGTCAGTGAGGAGTGACACTTAGTGCCTTTATGTCCACCTCAGAGTGATGTGAAAGTACCAAACAAAGGATGATTTCCTACAGCAACTCCCCCCAGTGCTGCTTGATCTCAGGTGATTGCTCATCCCCAGGCTGTCTGGATGCTTTCTGTAGAGAAGCCCAGCTCATATTTGACACTGGGTCTTCTCTGGAAATGTGAGATTCAATAGCTGTGCTCCTCCCAGGGTAATAGCTGTAGCACAAACAAAACACAGCCCCTTTGGGCTACAGGTTACAGACATCTAGGCCTGCTTATGCTGTAGCTTCAGTCATGAGTGCACCTGATGAACTTTTTTTTCCTTTCCCCTGACTTAGGAAAGTCATCTTGCATTTGTATCTTATTCATTATGCACATGTAATACCAAACTACCAGAAGTCAGTATTGGCCAAGTGGCTAAGGGCTGGTGAACACCTGCTGAACACAACTGAAAATGGCTTCAAAAGGCAAGCATTCAGCAACCTTAATAATAAAAATGGCCTGTGCTCTTCATTCTGCTTTTCGGTGTGTCCATCACACACCACTCCTGGCTTCAGCAGAGAAGAAATGCATTAAAACTACACAGACATGGAAATGTTGTTAATTATGTAAGCGTGACACCCTCATGTTTAGTATTTGGTTGCTTAACCAAGTGTAAAGATTACCTTGGACCACCAGTAATTCCATTCTCATCCATGTACACATCCATGTCCATATCTAATCTTTCAAAGCTAATCCATCTTACAACAAAAGTGTAGATCTGAGTGATGGTGCAACATGGAGAAAGTTAAGACTTCCAGGTAGTCAGGTCTCTGCATAGAATCCATTTTCACCTGAAGAATGGCATTTTATTACTCCTGTTATCTCAAAGCACACACCTACCTACAAGCAAACACTGAAGCAAAAGTTTTCTGCCCAGCCATGAAGCTCTCGGGCTATGCTTTCCCAAAGAATACTTCGCAAAATAAGCTGCATATTATGCTCAGTAGGTAGAACAGTTAAAAAAAAATTTGTTTGTTTCTCTTGGTAAGTTACAGTATTTTTCAGTCACCTTCTTTGAGGAAGCTCTGTATAGACACCCAGAATATTTTACCAAATGATACTCCTGGGAAAGCCACCAGCTGTTGACAGCAGGCATTCAAGCCTGAACCGAGGCCTACTACATTTACCAAGATCAGATGCACGAAGATGCCAAATGAACACCATGCATTTACTTTTCCCTTGGACTGCGTATATAAAGATAAATTAAAATGTCATGGGATTCTTATTTGGCACTGATCTTGAGCCCCACTACAGGCATGGATCTGAGCAAAAACACTTGGATCCTGATGTGAATCCCTACTGTTACGAAGAACTGGAACCTACAATCATGATGCAAGAACAGCTGTACGATACGTACCAGAAAGCTTATCTCTAACCAAAAACTAGTGCTATCATAACCCCAACAAAGATTTCTTGTATTAGTGAGGAGAAACAATCTTCCTTTAATGGTTCTTTAATCTTGCAGAACTTTATCTGCTGGAAGTCATGCTTAGGGCTAATTTGTTAAATTACTGTAAATGGACATAATCAATGTATTTGCCTATTTTCTCATCTAGACCAGTCTACAAGCTACAGTTTGCAAACTGTTACAGAAAATCAAGTTAAATAAGTCTTGCTCTTTACTCTACAGTGAAGAGGAACTCCAGAATCTGGCAAAAAGCAGTATCAGCAAAAGGTGCAAAAGTATATTTGAAGTTCAGGATGTCACAAAAAGGTTAAAGATTATGTTTAACTTCTGCTATGTAAACCTGTTCAATTTGTTTACTGTTTACTTCCAAATCTGTAATAAATAAACAATAAATATATGAAAACGGGAACAATAAAAGCTTATTTGTTGAATAAATGTAGAAAAGGGGGTTTAACAGAGAAACTACAATCATTAGTTTAAATTTTTTTATGGCCTCAAGTTAAGATTAAAAAAATCACCAATTACTGTGTAAATCTATAGAGTGAAAAACCCAATAAACAGTAAGAACCAAGGGTTAATAAAACATATCAGGTCAGACAAATCTGATACCCACTGTCATTGCCTCTGTGTTATATAAAGGCATCCTAGTGCATCTAATGCTTATTGATTTCAGAAAAAGCACTTGATATGATACCAAGTTATAAAACTTTTAGCATTTGGTGCCTGAGACACAGGAAAATATCATAATGGGGTGAAAGGAGACTGGTTGATGCAGAAAACAAACTGTTGTATCATTGCATCCTCAGAGGGCAGAACTGCTATTGGAACATCTCATTTTCTACTGCCATGATCTAGGAGAGGAGGCAATCAGAAAATGCACTTGTGTTTCCCTAAAATGTCTTTTTTTTTTTTTGAGAGGAAAATGGCTGATAATTTAGTACAAGGGTATATTTGGACTTACAAATTTTTATGAATCAGTTTGGTTTTTAGCACATGGATACCTCTGGATACGTCAGGAGCAAGACAGCACGACAGCCCTTCTTACCAGTTACTTCTATACTATTTTGTTTAAAGAGTCCCAAGAAATCTGTGGATCCTCAAAGAATTTTTTGATGTTTCTATAAAAACTATGATGTTTCCTGGAATCTTTAGTTCTCACCTCGTGGATTGCAGTGAAATTCCGAAGCCCCGGTTTCACGACAGTTCATACAGCACCGCTGTGGAGGCTGGGGCATGAAAGCCTTGGGAAATATACTTCTCCAGTCCTCCAGCCTGCTTGATAGGGTGTCAAGTACCAGCATAGATGGGAACAACTTGCTGTGAGATTATGGTGCTTTTCAGACAAAACTGTCAGTTTCATCTTGAAGATTTGAGTGCATGGAAAACAAATGTTCTATGCAAAATGAAAAAAAAAAGCGCATTTCTCTCCAGCTGAGACTTTTCGGAGCCAAGATGGCTCAAATCTACTCCCCTAAATGGCAGATTTTATTCAATTTATCTGAGGATACAAGAACTTCTCCTGCTGCAGCGTAAATTCCATGTAGCAAGATCTAACTCCTTTTCAGCTTTTTCCTCACAAGGCCCCAGTAGGCTTCAATTTCAGTGAACAAAAAGGTGCTGAGATGATTTTCCCCAAAGAAAAGTTATGCCAAGGTGTGGTTACAACAACTCAAACTGAAATAAAATTTTGAACTTTGCTCTAGGAGACTCCCTAGCAAGGGAGGACAAAAAAAAATCAAGAGATGGAATTTCTTTCAGGGGCACTCCCCTCCTACTAATGCCAAACTAGCACTGTCCTCCTCCTTGAAGTAGGCTGACAATCCCCTTTTAAAAGATCTAGTACCAAAACCAAAGATATATTTCTTGTGTATGTCTAGTGACTCTTCCTCAGCTGGTGTTCTTGCAAGCTGTGTCTGGACAAGAAGATTAAATGTAAATCCTTGGCATAAGTGTACCGACTGCTGGTTAGATTCAGTTTGCATGTTTTAGGTGTGAGTTAGGACCTGGCTGTAGTTGGGTTTTGTCCATTTGACTGGTAAAAGGAGCACGAAGACACAGTCCTATGGGGAAGGGGTTGTTCTAGTATGGTTCTGTGCCATCCAGCACAGCTCTAACTCTCTTGTTCCAGCAGCACTTGTTCTTACGGCACAGGCAGGACAAACTACATGGCAATAAGGATACTCCTCCTAGACAGTTTCCTTCTTCCTTTCTGACAAGTTACTTTGCTTCACCCTGTCTGTTAGGTTAAATTGGGACTTTCCACCTCACCGACACTTTAACCTGTCCGTTGGGAGAACGGCCCGCTGTGACAGGAGCACGTGGGTCAGAACTCTGCTTATGCCTTTGGGGTGCTGGTAGGGCATCTGGACAATCACAAAGTCTGGTTCCTGCCTAGAGGAGCCCACAAAGACTTGTCCTCCTTCCGCTAAAAGGTATTTGAGAAAGGGGCAGATGTGAAATTCTGTTGGGGTAAAAAAGAGAGAGGAGCACACACAAAACAAAAGGAAAAAGCAGGGCTAATGGTGCAGTGTTAAATAAGAGTGGGTAAACCCACAAACTTAAAGTGAGATTTCCTCACTGGCCAGAGAAGTTGGTAAACTCTTTTTCTCTGCATTTACTGTCAGTTATCTCAGTGGCAAGGATTTTCTTTTTTTTTTTAGCATGCCTTAACAATTTCAAAATAAAATAACCTATTTGTTTTTCCTTAGAGATGAAATTTTTATGGGCTATTAAAAAATAATGTAGCTCTGTCCATTAATATTGGACACACAGATGGTGTTATCTGATAGAGGGCCAACATGGTCACCATGGTGGCACCACTCTACTTACTCTGAAGCAAATTACTGACGATAGCTATGGAATTGAAGAAGTCGTGGAGTACATACTCTAAAAACCCCTAATACATCTGAGCCAGCTAATTAGAAACACTTGGACAAGCCATGGTATTTTAATTTACAAAGAGAGTCAAGAATTTCTTACAACTCTTGTTGAATGTATTTTTTGATAGTCCCTGATGGTTCCTCTAGAAAGACCACAGAACTTTGCTGGTCAACTAGCTAGGATGAGGAATTAAAATGACTGTCAGCTTTCGCTGGCAAAAAAAAAACCAACTTTGTAAAGAAACTTTGTTTTCTTTGGTAATAGGCAAATGGCTGAAAATGTAGATTACTATATTTACTTTAAACTCATGCCTTGAGTGTTATCAATCATCTGACCATTATCGGTAACAGTCCATCCAAACGTACCCATCTGACTGCATAAATACTAGGAAAAGATAAATTAATAAAAATGAAAATAGGTCTTTTTTGAAGTTTATCAAAGCTTCTCTAAGAAACCTTATCCCTTTCTAACTCCACGTGTTCCCAATGTGGCTTTACACAATCCACTACTTGAATCTCCCCTTGAAAGCATATAACGGCAGGTGGGAAAATACAGCAGTGTTATTGAGAAAAATTAGTACTACAGACAGAAGGAATTTATACGAAATATACTCTATACTAGCTTTTCCTGTTCTGTGCTGGATTTCTGTCATCTTGTAAAATGTACATTGGGACTATAATTCTCTGTGTGAAATTCCCCTAAATAACTGTTATTGGTTAGTGTTATTGTTAGTGTTTCAATTGTATTACACCCATTCTCAACGAGTGCTTCTGAACATTAAAGTGTAGGGGTTACAATAACTTCAATATGGGGGGGTTAGTTAAAAAAATTACCATGAATTCCACAAAGTCAATGTGTCTAGAAAACACTAATAACCATGTTTTCTTGTTTTACAGTTTAACATTCCTCTTCCTCTCCTACGACATCCATACAAAGAAGTTCATTATGCTGAATCCCCTGTAGCTAGTTTATAGACCAACTTGAGTATTCTGCAGTGAAGAAAAACAAGCTTTGTTAAGGAGATTATGCCTCTGGTGTTTTAACAATCTGAAATTCTCTCTGTGAATAAATCTTAATTGGACAAAACATTAAATGCAAAAGTTTTGCTCCCTGAAAACAGAATTACATATAATATAAAGGTTCAGAAAGAACAAGATTTGAAAAATATAACAAAAATGTTTCTTCTAAATTCTCCAGATCAACTTTTTCTACAAATTTCTCTAGGAGTGAATCTCTAATCGTAAATAAGTGCTAAGAAAACTCAAACTTAGAGAAACCTTTTTCTTTCCAGTAACTTAATTTTGTGACTGTTAGTCATGTAAGTGTTCCTTATTTATCCCTGTGTATAAAGACCAGTCCCACACACAGAGAAGCAAAGGCTCTTCCGTGTACGCTCTGCCATTAGGGTACACACCCCCCAGCTAAAACACAAAACGAGAGCAGGTCGATTTTTAAATACTGTCACCAAAGTCAATGGGAAGCAGTCAGCACTTAAAACTTCTGAGGGTAGGAAACACCAAAAAGCTTTTGGTTATGCAAATACGCTTTATGTCAGATCCTGTGTTTTAGGGAATCACTCTGCAGCAAAACCTGGTATCGCTACTTTTCCCTCCCAAAGTTTCTGTGGTTTGTGAGTCAGAAGCATTGATTTTACCCCAGCTCCAATGCAGAAAACCAAGAAAAATAACTAAGGCAAGACTGGCTACTCAGATTCCATTACCCATCTCCTTTGTCACAGCAATGACCCAACAAACCCTGATCAGAGGTGTCAGGGTGCCGTGAAGGCTGGGGCTGATGGAAGGTGTCCCTGGGGCGGCTGGGCCACGGCAGCGGGGCCGAGTGGTGCCCCCAGGGCCAGAATACCCCAGCCATCGCAACCTCAGCATAGGGTTCTGTGGCAAGCGTCCATACCAAGACTCTAATTCACTTACAGGTGCTGAGGTTTCCGACTGCCTGCACACCCGTTTTTTACCTGAACAGGGACTAAGATGTTCTGTCTACTAAAGGGCCATGTGAAACTGCGGCATCTTTGAGGCCCTAGCCTACTTCTAGATACTCCGGCTTTGAACTTCCCTGGAAAATACAAAAATAATACCCTTGATAAAAGCGAGATGCTAAGCGCCGAAGAAACTCCGCAGTGTTAGCTGCGTTGTCAATGTTGTAATCAACTTTTCCTTTCTCCTCTGCACACCTTTAGAGGTTCTTCTTCAGCATACAAAAAAGAATTCAGGGAGGCACTTACAGAATGAGTTGCAGGAAACATTTCTACACCGTATGTGTGCTGAAATACATAAAGGAGGCAGGTATGAAGCACAAGAAATCCAAATGGCCCAAAAACCTGCTCTTAGCAAAACATAGCTTGTACTTTAAGCCTACTGATCCCAGTGACATTTTCTATTTAGCAAGGTTTATGCCACTAACTTATCTTTATTTAGGTGGATTGTTTAAGAACTAGGTTTACATGCTGTCTTGCATTGGTAAAACAACCATAGATTTACCTAATGGTAGCATTTTATGTTCTTTCAAGCAAGTCTTGCATCTTCACACACACCAGGTCAGGCAGAGTTGTTGGATCAGCTTGGCGTGAGAGATGCTGTGACAGAGTTTATATTGTGAAAGAGATTTTGTGTGTAGAAAGACAACTCAGTAGTTAAATGTTGTCTTGCTATTTTTGGAGGCTGAAGTGAAATCACACTAGGATTACTTATGAATGTGAAAGGTATATAAAATCAAGTGGCTTAAATTTTTACCTCGCATCATCCTTTGATGAAGTTGCTAATTTCATCTTAATTTGGGGAGACATCATTCTATCTTTAACACAAATGATATTATATTCTGACAGATAATTCTGCAACTCATCTTGGAGTTATGCTACAAATAAATCAAAATTAAATCCTGAAGAGAGTACAACAAAAGTTTTAAAACACTTTTCCTCATCTTCTAAAAAAGCTTCAGAATTACAGGAGATGTTTCAGTTTGTCAGCCTTGATTACCTGTTCAAAGCAGTAATTTCGATAACCTGCAACTGAAGTGATTTTAAAATGTTTTCCAGCTATTAGAAGTTATTTTGTACATTAGGTTAGGATTTCTCAAGCTCCAATTCTGTAGAGCAAATCATGACAGGAAGGATGGAGAGAGACTTTCAGTAACTGAAGAGTACCTGTTTCTCCTGTGAGTCATTTATAAAATTAGAGCAGTATTATCTTGTATGTGCTGAAGTTTATATTGAATCCATTGGAGAAAAAATAAAGGAATTTGTGACCAGTTATTTGTCATCAGATGCGTTTCTCGGAAAGGTACCTAAACCACATAATAGCAAAGCAGGAGAAAACGGACAGTGATTTCGTTCAGTGGTACCTTTGAGCTCTCAAATACCTGGCTTCACTTTGGGTTTTAGCAATCAAATTATTTTTAATTGTATCCAGGTGCTTTCTCAGATTGAAAAGGACTCCTGAGGAAATTAGGTATTATCAAGAGCTGAAACTTGGTGGACACGGGACATGGGTCGCCTCCAAAGGGAGCGCAGGCTGTAAGAGTCAACAGGGCCCCACCTACTGCCACGGTAGGCCCCGTCCTAGGACATGGCGGAGTCTTCCACCGTTAAGCCTTGTCCCCTCCCCTGATCCACTCTCAACGGTTGCCCAACGCCTGCGGCTGAATCAATGTCGCAGGGTGGGAACGGGCTGTGCCCAGAAGGCGCGGGGGTCACCCCGCCAAGGGGGGGCGGGGCACGGCACGGCACGGCACGGCACGGCTCCCCGCCG